>JBBPBX010044357.1:0-27495 GCA_038048925.1 Garcialebias charrua | reverse complement strand
CTCATACATGTCCTGCTGTCCTCATACATGTCCTGCTGTCCTCATACATGTCCTGCTGTCCTCATACATGTCCTGCTGTCTTCATACATGTCCTGCTGTCTTCATACATGTCCTGCTGTCCTCATACATGTCCTGCTGTCCTCATACATGTCCTACTGTCTTCATACATGTCCTGCTGTCCTCATACATGTCCTGCTGTCCTCATACATGTCCTGCTGTCTTCATACATGTCCTGCTGTCCTCATACATGTCCTGCTGTCCTCATACATGTCCTGCTGTCTTCATACATGTCCTGCTGTCTTCATACATGTCCTGCTGTCCTCATACATGTCCTGCTGTCTTCATACATGTCCTGCTGTCCTCATACATGTCCTGCTGTCTTCATACATGTCCTACTGTCTTCATATATGTCCTGTTGTCTTCATACATGTCGTTCTGTCCTCATACGTGTCCGTCTCATACGTGTCCTGCTGTCTTCATACGTGTCCTGCTGTCTTCATACGTGTCCGCCTCATACGTGTCCTGCTGTCTTCATATGTGTCCTGCTGTCTTCATACATGGCCTGCTGTCTTCATACATGTCCTGCTGTCTTCATACATTTCCTACTGTCTTCATACATGGCCTGTTGTCTTCATACATGTCCTGCTGTCTTCATACATGTCCTACTATCTTCATACATGTCCTTCTGTCCTCATACATGTCCTTCTGTCCTCATACATGTCCACCTCATACGTGTCCTGCTGCTGTCTTCATACATGTCCTGCTGTCTGACTGTTGGGTCTGCATGCATCCTACATTTTTCTGATGAATGTTTACAGTAAAAGTGTTTGGGACAAAAAAATACTTCATTTTAAATAAATACAATTAAAATTCACAAGTGCTTTATAATCAATGGTATAATGATCACAACTGTTTTTATGTGCTATATATTCAAGTGTTTAATTTGTGCAATCATGTTTTACGTGCCTTACGATAACTTATACAACAATAATATATATTAATATATAATATATGTATAATATATATAACGAGGCTAGCCTGTATAAGGTTGAATGAATGAATGAATATATATTGTGAAGGGGTTTTTCACAGTGTTCAATGACCAGTCTCTCTTGTAAAAATGATGAAGATTTATTGACAGACACAGGTTACAGGTTAACAGAGTTACAGCATGAATAAAACAATTCTTTGTGCACAGAGAATTGTGAGCATAGACAGACCTTTCCTTGGCGAGGTTACTCAAAGAATGCTGCTCAAATCTGTCTAGTAGAAGGGATTTATCACGATGCAGTTTGCGCCTCTCCTGGCCTCTGTTTGGCTTAGGGCTTTGATAAGATACCTGGTGCCTCTCTTGTTTGTCAGTTATACAACCTTGGAGATACTGTATATGGCTGGTGCAGAAGTCTACTGAAAGTCAGCCCTTCTGTTCTGCATGTTTGCTCAGTAAGAAAGTATCAGAACAGCTCTAATCTATGTGTTTAGTGAATGATCTGTAATGTAAAATAATGTCCAGTTACACTAATTGGTCACTTAGTTAGTGTGTATGTACTCAGCATTACTGTCTATTTAGTTTGAGTCATCTGTGTCCTGCCCATCCCCCTAAGGCCTGTGAAGACCAGATCAGGCGCAAAGTGTATCATCCTCTGAGCCTGTTATAAAAGTGTGTCTTAATGTTGTTTAAGCTATTTTAAGGCACATAAGACATGATTGCATAAACATTTGTGATAAACAGTTGTAAATACCTTGATTTGATTATAGAATAGATAGGGTAAGCATACAGAATGGTATGGATAACTCTTCACATCCCTCTCTTGACCTATTAAAATAGGTCAAAACAACCTGCACGACTGAAGTTGGATCCCCCGAAGAGGACCCCCATCCCAACACCACATCAAAACAAAATCACCAAAACAAAAAATCAACCACCTCAAACTCAACCCCTATCTGACTCCAAAACCAATCACTACACTCCAACAACAGTAATCACACTCTACAAACTATAAAAATCTAATCTACCAAATCATAAAAGAATAAATGCAATCACCACCCGAACTCCCCCCTCGGAGTCCTCTGCCTGACCCCTCATCAACTCTACAGGTATCTGGACTCAGCCAAATACATGTGATCCCTCTCATCTGGCAGTGAACCGCGTCTGGCCTCTATCTGACTCCAAAATCAACCATCCAAAATAACATCCAAACACACTCATCACATCCCAAACTAACCCCGAACTGACCCCATTATTAATCATCAAAACAAAATCCAAAACCACGAAACACACCCAAAAACAACAAGATCATCTGAGAATTAATGTCATTAGGACAAATGCAACACCTCTCCATTCCATCTCCAAACACCACCCCGCCACTACAGGTATCTGCTCTCCGCCAAATACAGGTGAGGTCGTGCAGCAGGTGATGTTCTGCACCTAGCCTGCACCAAGGGAAACACCGTCCCAACATCATCCACCAGGAGCATTCATCTTTAAGATCCTCACTCATGCACAAGGTGTTACACACCACATAAATAGGCAGAACAGAACAAAAAAACCCAGCGGCAAGGCCAAGAGCTTGACCATCACCTGAGGCCATGACCCCCTAGTGAACCAAGACAGTGCATGCCACAGTCCTGTAGGCGCCTCCTCTGACGGTTGCTTCTGAAGTTCTCTCAGCTGGCGCAGGGCCGCTGTCACTCTGACCCAGGGGTGGGCAATTATTTTTTCCATGGGGCCACATGAGAAATAGAAAATATTGTGGGGGGCCGGGCGAAATGACATAATTCAATACTGCATATTAATAGTATTTCTTTATTAAAAGCAGTAAATATCATTGTTTAGACAAACTGGTAAAAGTATTAGTTATGATTAATCAACAAAATAAAAAGCATGAGTGGACATTTTTGAGGGCTAACGTTGTCTTGTGACTTGACAACAATGCAATCATGCACATTGCGCATGTCTTGATTTACATATTGCATCATTTTGTACGTGAATTTTAAAAAGACATCAAAATTAAAGCAATGCAGTCCACAAATGAGGTAAAATTAGAAACTATTTTTTTGTTGTAACTCCCCTTACGGGGGCCAGTCAGAGTCAACCAAAGGGCCGCATGTGGCCCTGGGGCCTTACAATGCCCAGGTCTGCTCTGACCTGTGGATCTGGAACAGACACATCAGGTATATAAGTATAGCAGGTGTTCTTACCAACCATCTCACACACTCCATTCCCAGACACCGTGAACAAATCCAACAACAAAGTACGAGGTAAAGACACAATACGTAGGACCCTCAGCTCTGCGGAGGTGGTCTCTAACGCCCGTACCGCCCCATAAATGAACATCCCAAAGTGGTAATCTAAGGCCTCCACGTGTAACAGGTGATCTCCGACTGTTGATCCCGGGAAGAAGCCACGCTTCCATTCTACCGGAACCTCTGAACCCCAAGAAGACTCGTGCTGACTGACGTCAGAATTATTCGACCGTCCAATATAATGGGAACCATTACTCAAAGATACCAGGTACGACTCGTCTGTAACCGTAACAGGTGCACAGCACCCAGTCCAGTTTGCTGGCAAGGTCAGAAGCACCTCATGTCCACACAGCCAGGCCAGAGCCTCAACCGGATATGTCCCATTGCTGCCAGGTACACCCATGAACCCCCTTCCTGGATGGTACCCCGCTCGGCACCTCTCCACAGGGAGTGACCCCACTACCACCTGATAAGAGTCCTGATGATGTATGCGGTGTACACAGACAGGAAACTGTCCACTGGACGGCCAATCTACAAATTGAGTTAACACCATCGGCTGTGATAATGTACTCAATTTGTACCACTTAGGCTGACATTGCAGGTGCTCCATGAAGAATCCTCTGGAGCTAATCTGCAGAACACAAAATGACAGCATCCGGTCAAGAGGTTTAATACGCAATGGCAGCTGTGATTCGGCAACAGGAAGTGGGGTACAGATATAAGACTCGGACTTGTGGCGCCCTCTGGCCAAGAACTGAGCATACCTGTACCAAGAGTTCCTCTGAAAATTTTCAGACAAATTCAACGACAGATGATCAGCATCCTGTACCTGGGTCCACGTCCCCTGCATGAGGACATCTCTCTTGTCCCTCTGATGAGGTACGGGATGACAGCTCGGACGACCTGGTATCACACAGAAATACTCCAACAACAGAATGATGGAAACGATAATCAATGACCCCACACCTCCTGCCATAATTCGCCTCTTCTTCCCCTCAGCCATGCTTGACCAAGTTCGAAATCCTCTACAGTATCAAACTTTGAACCCTGAAATGTGATGAAACACAACAGAAACACAAATTACCCCCTTCTCAGTTAAATCTGCAGAACCTGAAAAGGTAAATACATATGATAAAATCAGTGTTGAAAGTCCAAACACCAAACGCATGCACAGTTAACAAAATCTTCTTTTTCTCCTTTCTTTTTTATTTACACAGGAAATCACTGGATCCACACCTGTAAGAAATACAGTCTTATAATGAGCACCTCACTCTCCCAATGAATTTTAAACCGGAATGAAGAAATAGATGAAAACCCTTAACACTTATTTGTTTTTAACACTGAAATTGAAAAATGAAACTCCAAACTCTTGAAAATTAGACCTGGCTATAAATTAAAGTATGTGTTGTTGTGTTGACCTCTAATTTTAGGAAAAAGTAAAAATGTTGAATGTGACTAAAAAATTTAAAATATAGCAGCCACTGGTTGACAGCTAAATCAACTCCCAGATAAGATTAGTAATTAGTAATGTAAAGTATAAAGTGTAACACTAATTCAAAACTCAAAGGTAAAGTCTAAAATCTAATTTTAAATGTGTGATCCTTTAAATGTGAGATTTACAGTTTAAAATTTAACTGATTTACCGGTACCCCAAATACTGATGCTTTTAAGAATTCAAGAGAGTAGAAACACCTTTACAATTTAAAACACCGTTTTAGTCCTTTTGATTTAATAAAAAACAACACCCTGAGTCTTGTTCTTCTCAGATCTTTCTGAATGCCGCCCTCCTACAAAGGCAGCTGAGATGTTGACACGTCACCACCCCTTCTCGGGCTACAGATTGCTCAAGATGATAATCCAGCTGGTACTTTGTTCATTTCCCCGATCCACTGGCAAGCAACTGCCCCAACCCAAAAAGGATGGATGCTCTCCCTCTTTCGCTCCTCTTGCTGTTAGTATGCCTTTTGAAGCTGCACAAATGCAGCTGGCTCTTCCCTCTCTAGGCAACAAGGCTGACAGGCAGCAAGAACAATGGTGATTCAGGGATGTTTCCCACTCGAACCAGACCACCACCTCACGAACAGATGACTTCCACGGACGAAGTGAAACGATGAAGCGACAGAAGCCCACACCTTCCTCGAACAGGTTCTCAAGGATAAAGATGCAGGACAGCCCACAGCTTGTGTGGACCACTCGCTCCAGTTGCAAAGCCGGAGCTCTCAGCTGTGCAGCTCCTTCAGAGCTGCCACGACCTGATGTGATGACCTTTGAGACTCCTTTTCCGGATCACTCTGACTGTACCTCCCCCTCTCTGGCGCCCTGGTTATGATGTGTGCTTCAACAGCTTGGATTTGCGCGCCCACTTTGGCTTAGGTCACTCTCTCTCAGAGACCCTGAGAAGCACCCAGGGTGTCAGTGGGCCTTCCGGCCTCATTCAGGCCTAGCACTCTCAGGTGTGACGGATCCAAAGATCTGTAGATGGAAGCTGGACAAACAACTATTAGTCTCTCAAAGTACATTGTATGTAACATTTTAACAATCCTGAACCCCTATTCCCAGAATCTCTCAGCCCTAATGGCCATTTGGTAAAGCCCCAAGTTAATTAGTTTTAGTCTGTGCACAGATTTTACCCAATTTTGTTTCAAAAGTGTCCTAACATGTTTGAGGCCTAAATTATTTCCAACATTCACTAGATCTACATTTTTTAAATGTGTACCATTATCTGATTTGATTCTTACAGGAAAACCATGACATAGAATGTAACAATTGATTAAAACATTTTAGGACCGGTTTGTTATCTTCTCTTTTTTTCTTTTTTTTGTTTGTTATGCCTCTGGTCAGCCGGTGAGTGCGGCAACGCCAATTAGTAAATTTCTGAAATTTTTTACCGGTTCGAGCATGCCTGTGCAACCAATTATTATCTCATGACCTGGTGTCATCACGGACTGAAATTGTCCTTGTTCACGTGACCTCCTCGTCTGTTGAGCCTTACGCAATGAACGCACGGCACATTCGTGCACAATTGTTCTGATCAGAGAATCTAAATGTGTTTGTGCCACCAGCTGACGACATTTCTCTTCATCTGGTGTACACCCACATGCGCGAGTCCTGTTGCTCCTCAAAATCTTCTTCTCTTCCATCTTCTGGATGAATTCACAATCCATCCTGCCCCACTTCTGCTCCATGGCCCTGTTCTCCGTGTCTCTCTTCAGGAGCCGCGCCTGTCTTCTGGTGTTACGACAACATATTAGTTTCAATTGATGTATCCGGATGTTTTTACTCTCAAATCAGCTTGACAGTTTACTGTTGATGTTTAGTAAGTGTCTGTGTGTTAGTAATGTTAAGCCTGTGTTACAATTTCTCACGTCTGCTTTATGTGTCATTTTTCCCTTTGCTATCCAAAACCCTCTCTTGTCCACTGAAATCACTTTCCTCACCGACCACCACATGCGCCTCCTGTATTTTTCTTTTTCTTTTTTCATCCTGCCAAATTTTTCTCCCCTTGTCATCAACTTGTGCTCTCCTCATCTTTGAAAGCTTGTTCCTACTTAATTGATCCTGTCTGAACTGAGTACCGATCAAATTCATGCGGCTTAGCTATAATCCTGAATTTCAACTCATCCGTTGTATCCCAGACTCCTGGAAATACATTACCTCGAGGAGAACTGCCATTATTTATCTAACTTTTAAAGCCTAATACGAATAATTGTGGTGATATCAATTTTCCTGTGAAAATATTCATAAATCTCATTTTGCTTTAGGTCTCAGGATGAGAGCCTTATTATTTCATTTCAGAGCCTTCCGGAACGGGGAGAAGTAGGCAAACAGAGCTCACAAATCAGTATTAACCTTATAATTATGTGACATGCGGGGGCATGTCCTACTTGCCCTTATGTATATCATTAAACAATGCACTTTACGTTTGGATCCTAAGACTGAGGCTCAAGTCCGACTCAACCGATTCAAATGGTAGGCCGACGCCTTCACGGATTGCTGGAATGGGTGACTCCAGACAGCTGTTTCACATGCTCTCATTCTGCTCGTGCAAACTCGTTCATAGTTCAGCTCGGCTACTCGTTCTGGTAGCCGCGCAGGGTGCCCCAAGCCCTGACTTCACTTGATTTCACTTTGTGTTTGATGGTGATGGGGCGGTCGTGGTGTAGTGGTAATGGCAGTCGTCTCCCGATCGGAAAGTTGGCGGTTTGACTCCCGGGACATGCACCATGTGTCGTTGTGTCCTTTCGCAAGACGCTTAATCCTGAGTTGCTCCCGGTAGGACTGGAAAGCACCTTGCATGGTAGTCTGCCGCCACTGGTTTATGAATGTGTGTAGCATTCAATATATGTGTAGCACTTTGAGATTTTCGGTAATGAAAAGTGCGTTATAAATTGAATTAATTATTATTATTATTATTATGGTGACATCAGTTCGTGTCATGGACAGTTCTTTGGTCAAAGTCTCTGCCTTGGAACTGTGGCTGAGGAAGTTCATGGACATTCTGATGTTTGAATGATAGTTCTTTACTTTTTGCCCCTTTAACTGTCTTTGTCTTCTAACATGGCTGTCAGCTGTCACTCACGGAGTCACAATGAACCGTGTTGGCGTCAACTTTATGCATTCAAATTCAATCGAACCACAACCGATACCCCAATCTCCTGACACCAAACGTAGGTTTACATGTCTTTGACTGAATCCTAGCTCATGACAAATTACATTATGTGTTCTGTAAGAAAGAGGTCTGCCTGTCTCATGCTCCCCCTCCACCCACTGTGTGCTGTCAGGCTGTGGAAGGAAAAAGAAAATAGTCTAAATAATAACGCCAATATTAAATAGTCTAAATAATAACGCCAATATATTACTACACCAAAATTCACCGGTCTCTTTCGGCATTTGTCTCCCAGAAAACACATCTCGTTGGATCTGGTCTGTACAACGGTTCAAAATTTTTTTTACATCTAATTTAAAGTCAATTTAACCTAAACCCAAAATTGTCCCACATCCCTCTGCCTTCCAGAACTCTCGTGTTCGTCTAATTGATGAATTGTCAATCTCATAAAATTTCCTTTTGCTCTGTGGCTGATCTCTAGATAAATGTTTTATCTCACCTCACCTTCCTGACTGTCCCTCTCACACTTCCACATCCACATTCTCCCCCAGCATCACCCTCATATTCTCTGTCTCTTACCTCCTGCCTTCTGTCTTTACGTCCTGATTCTGTCTTCGTCCCAACTTCCTTGTGCTCCTCTCTGTCTCAACTTCCTGTTTGCTCTCTTCTACATCAACTTCCTCTTCACTTTCTTGTTCATCTCCCTCTCAGTCTCCAGCTCCATCCACCTCATTCACAATATGAATATTTTCATATTATTCCACATTTCTGGCCGTTTCTCTGGCACCTCCAAGTCCTTTCTGTCACTTCCCCATGCCCTTCATCTCAACATCCCCACATGTCCTGTCTGCACTTCCTGTTTCCTTTCTGTCTCTCAACTTACTGTTTACTTTCTTCTGACACAACATCCTCTCACCCTCTATCTCACTTCCTCAACTCCATCTCAGCTCCTGCAACTTGTTTCAACCTCTTGTAGGTGTCGACGTCTGACTGCTCTTTTTTCCCACCACCTACTGCTTTTGATCTGTTAAAGGTGAACTGTTCTCTGTGTTTCCTAATACCTATATAGTACACTTCCCGTAATTAAAAATAATTGTTCATGAATGTCAACTTGTTTTAACTGTTCATTATATTTCCTAATTAACTGTTGATAGTCCGCAAATGTTGTACAATGAGCCAGTTCTGTTCCAATTTCATTGAGCTGTTGTTTGTTTTGTTTAATTCTGGTCAGGACTAAATGAGCTAAATTTTCTGTTGATCCGTCTGCTTCCTCAACAATTTGTGATAATATTTCCTTCCATTTGTTACACCTCTCCGTGTTTACGGTTTGTAAAAATCTGATTTCCGCTTGGATTCTAAGCAATAGTTCACGAATGGTTCCTTTATCCTGGTCGTGTTTATCTTGCATGTGTGCCATAATTGCCTTCAAGCAACCTCATTCACCCAAAATGTTTTATTCCACAAACACTCACAGATGAGCTATGTCAGAAAAACACAGGGACAAGCCTGTGGAAAAACCACTGTCATCAGACTTGCCCTCCTGTTAGACAACACCGCCACCTGTTGTCCAAGCAAAATATGGCAGCACCATTCACCACTGAAAAAAAGAAAACTTCATTCCACCCTCTCTTCACACTCTCTGAGTCGACACAAACAATTAATGACAATTAAAAACACTGAAAATGCGTATATATACAAAGATTCCCCCCTTTGTCAGTAATGAAACACGAAAAAACAAAAGAAACGAGAAAAGTAGCATGCAAAACGGCCGAAGCTCAAAAACCAATCAGCCCCACTGTATTCAAAGAACAGGCAGGCTCCCCCCTCAGACCACAACGGGTCACGCCTCCAGTGCGAATCCTACCACAGCGAGTAGCAAGGTCGCCGCAGGGCACATCTGGAAGACGTTCCTACCACGTGACGGCGATGTATTCCCGCGATACACCGCTTCACGGAGGTCCACTCCCCCAGTGGCTTCCGGTCAGTCCCGCGACAGACCGGGCAACAGGACGCTCGACAACCAAAAACAGGTGGCACGGAGCGGTCACACACGCAGCGACGTCACAGGAAGCCGGGAACTCCCCTAACGTGGTATGTGCAACAGAACGTCTCCGCGAGTCCAGCCACTTTGAATGAAATGAGCGTACCCGGAAACGAACACGAACGAAACACGAAAAACCCACGACGACACACATACGAAGGAAAAACCACGAGCACGCGCCCCACCCACGAGCATGCGGCTCGGCCCGAGACTGAGCTGCGGGAACCGTCCCGCACACAAACAAGCGTCTGTTCAAACTGAAACCTGTGTCGACAGATTAAACCAAATAGGTATAATTAACTCTAACTTGAAGAACCAGAGTTCATCACGAGACTGGACTTCGTTTGTGCGCAGTTGAATTTGGGACAGTGGCCAAATTGTCGGTTTTGTGTAATACACGGTCGACTCACATGCTGATGTCGTGTCACAGAGCTCCATTGCAGACAGCCGAAGAGCAGGCCACGTCGCACCCCCAAATCAGAAAAAGAGACAAGGCTAGACGTCGAGGGTCACCATGTGAAGGGGTTTTTCACGGTGTTCAATGACCAGTCTCTCTTGTAAAAATGATGAAGATTTATTGACAGACACAGGTTACAGGTTAACAGAGTTACAGCATGAATAAAACAATTCTTTGTGCACAGAGAATTGTGAGCATTTAGACAGACCGTTCCTCGGCGAGGTTCTCAAAGAATGCTGCTCAAATCTGTCTAGTAGAAGGGATTTATCATGATGCAGTTTGCGCCTCTCCTGACCTCTGATTGGCTTAGGGCTTTGATAAGAGACCTGGTGCTTCTCTTGTTTGTCAGTTATACAACCTTGGAGATATATGGCTGGTGCAAAAGTCTACTGAAAGTCAGCCCTTCTGTTCTGCATGTTTGCTCAGTAAGAAAGTATCAGAACAGCTCTAATCTATGTGTTTAGTGAATGATCTGTAATGTAAAATAATGTCCAGTTACACTAATTGGTCACTTAGTTAGTGTGTGTGTACTCAGCATTACTGTCTATTTAGTTTGAGTCATATGTGTCCTGCCCATCCCCCTAAGGCTTGTGAAGACCAGATCAGGCGCAAAGTGCATCATCCTCTGAGCCTGTTCTAAAAGTGTGTCTTAATGTTGTTTAAGCTATTTTAAGGCATATAAGACATGATTGCATAAACATTTGTGATAAACAGTTGTAAATACCTTGATTTGATTATAGAATAGACAGGGTTAAAATACAGAATGGTATGGATAACTCTTCAATATAATCACACACAAGTAGACTTAGTGAAACAAGGAGAATGCAGGCCAACATATGTCTGTCTGGGCATGTAACTAACTAGTCTAAACTTTTCTAACTGAGTTAACTTAACAAAGAGTCACGCACACACAGAGCCACAAAACATCAGATCTTCAGGAGACAGGCAGCCATGGGGCATAAATATCTGAAGGCAACCAAAGCTTATCAGTGGCTGACCAATCAGGGGCCAGGAGAAGCATTAACATCTCCATAATAATGCAGGCAGGGCACCTAGATGATTTTGCATTGCAAGGCTCCTAGGAAATTTCAGCATTCCAGGAGTAGACAACATAAAAAAGTCTGTTTCTTGCTCCTGATTCTTTGTGTGTGTACACACAAAGAACAATTTGAAGGCTCTTTTACTCTGATTATTCTTGTTGTAACCTATGTCTGACTATCAATAAATCATTTTGCTGACCCCTCGTCATTTGAACACAGCTGTAAAATCCTTCAATACGTACATTTGATTATTTTATATTCACTTATAGATTCTTTACAAGAGGTGTACATTGTATATACAGAAAGAATAATTATCTTCTCTCACCTTGTTTTTTTCTCATCCAGACCCCAGAGACCCTAACTCCTAAAGAGAAACCTAGTGGTCCAAAGAACGACAGGTCACAGTTGTCTATACCAGCAGCCTTTGCCGCAGGATCTTAATATAGAACAGATTCTCTGGAACAACATGCCAAAGAACAGGCGATTGCTCTTTGGATTGGACGAACAAGTCTACCTGCTTGCACAGTTGAGGATAAAGATTTCATCCTTATGATGGAGACCTTTGATAAGAGGCTCACCATACCGAAAAGAACAAAAATAAACAACTTGGTTGACAAGATTTATGATGGTGAAAAGCAAAAGTTCAAAGAGAGGCTTGCAACAGCATGCAAAATAACAATTGGACTGGACATATGGACCAAAAAAGGCCTTACTGCATAATTTCTAGCAATTGGTGCATGTTTTTTGCACTGTTGAAAAAAAAGCATAGCACATACTGTTGAGACTTGACCAGTTCCCTCACCCACACACTGCTGAGTGTTTGAAGCCATATTGTTCCTTCCCAATGACACAACCTCAAACCACTGCATTGACCTGTCTGCTCTACCCCTGTCCGAAAAACAAAAAGTCACAAATCTGGGAGTGATAATGGATCCTTCCATGAAACTCAACAGTCATGTAAACATGATTGTCAAATCCTGTTTTTTCCAGCTGAGGCGTCTGTCTAAGCTGAAGCCCATATTATCAAAAAACAACCTGGAGACAGTGATTCACGCATTCATTACATCTAGGCTGGATTACTGCAATTCCCTTCTGCTTGGCGTCAGTCAAGCCACCATTGCACGATTACAACTGGTTCAGAACGCAGCTGCCCGATTTTTAACCAGCACACGCAAAAGAGAGCACATTACACCAGTCTTGGCCTCCCTTCACTGGCTACCGGTTCATCTTCGAATCCAATTCAAAATTCTCATGTATGTCTACAAATCGCTGAACAGTCTCGCCCCCGCCTATCTCTCGGATCTGATACACCCATATGTCCCTCCACGTGCTTTGAGGTCAGAGGATCAGGTACTCTTAATAGTTCCAGAAACTCGCCTTAAGCGCAGGGGTGACAGGGCGTTCTCTGTAGCAGGCCCAAGACTCTGGAACGAGTTACCGCTGCTCATCAAACAGGCCCCCTCCCTCTCGGTTTTCAAATCCCGGTTAAAAACTCACTACTACTCCATTGCTTTCAATGCCAGCTGATTTGTATTGGATCGTTTTATTTATGATCTGCAATGTTTTTATGTTTTTCGTGTTGTACTTCATTGTCTGTGTTGCCTGTTGCGTGTTTGTTTGTCCAGCACTTTGGTGTGGACTTGTTCCTGTTTAAAGTGCTTTATAAATAAAATGGTATGGTGTGGTATGGTATGGTATAAAAACCGATGTTGATAAATGTACAGAGGACTCGGGAATACCCCAACACAAAATTCTGACAGTCATAACTGATAATGGAAGCAACATGATTGCTGCATTCAAAGCTAATGAGCCGGATGAACTCACTAGTGCTGCCTCTGAGGATGAATCCATCGATGTGAGTGACACAGAAGACTCTGAAGTGATTGGACAAGAAGACCAAAGATAAATTGTTTTAATTTACTGTTGAGATTTTTAGTGTGTCAGTCACATTGATATACACTAGGTTATAATCAATTTTAGCAACTGTTTATGACAATTTTATTGAATTTCCTAATATGATATTAAGAAAGTTTCTTTTTCTCTGTGTTTTGTCCTCTCTATCTAGGTTTGGAGCCATAGACAGGACCCCATGTGTTGTACACACACTGCAACTCGTTGTGAACATGGTCCAGAAAGATGCAAGTATAAACCGACTGCTGGGCAAAGTTAGACTGCTTGTCAAGCTCTTTCGCAAGTCGTCAGTGGCAACACAGCATTTGCTCCAGGTATGTCAATTAACTGTGGTCAATGACTGCCCTACTAGATGGTCCAGCACATATCTGATGATGTCACGACTTCTCCAAATCAAGGACTCATTAGTTCAGGTTGCAGATGAGATGAACTGGGACTATCTACTGCCAAATGAGTGGCAGAAGTTGACTGCTCTTAGAGATTTACTTCTCCCCTTCGCTGAGCATACTCAGATGCTCCAGAGCGACACACAGTCTTTATCCCTTGTGTTGCCTGCCCTTCTGGACTTACACAGTCATCTATCTGAGTTCCCCAATGCTCAAGGTTCTACTTTCAAGGACCTATCTTCCCTGGCAAATAAGATGAAGGAAAACATGGACAAACGGTTCAGCTGCTTTCTTGATCACACTGATTCTAAGTTTTCACCCCTCGTTGCTGCTGCTTGCTACCTTGACCCGACAGTTGCACCTGAAGCAGTCCTTGAAAATAAAAATGAGCAAAGTGAGGCACTTCTGGGAAAAGCAGAAGAGTACATAGCTCAGCTGGTGCCACCTGTTTTACAAGAAGATGAGGCTGAAGATGAGAAGTCAGGGGAGGAGGGAGAGGAACCACAGAGAAAGCGGCCCAGATTCAAGTTTTTGCCGAGTCGGCCATCCAGATCTGGCTTCTCAAAGCCGTGTGTCAGGCAGGAAATGAAGAAATTCAAGGAGCAGCTGTCACAGTCTATAAACCATGAGACTGCCCTTGAATTTTGGGCTGCACAGGGGNGGCTTCTCAAAGCCGTGTGTCAGGCAGGAAATGAAGAAATTCAAGGAGCAGCTGTCACAGTCTAGAAACCAAGAGACTGCCCTTGAATTTTGGGCTGCACAGGGGGATTCTGTGTATCCGAGCCTAAAACCTATTGCATTAGATCTTCTGGCCATGCCAGCATCTCAAGCATTTGCTGAGAGGGTCTTTAGCATTACAGGTGACCTCAGTCGTGGCCGTCGAAATAGAGCAAGAGTCATTTTAGAGCGAAGTGCTTTCCTTAAAATGAATCGAGGTCGTTAAACTTAATTTGCATACCCACCTCGTTACCAAGCTTATTAGTGCAGGTGAAGACATGTGTTAAAATAGTGTTCTGTTTGGACTTTTTGCATTCTAAACAATGTTGTGGTAAACATTTTTGTTGTTTATTTTTTTCATACTTACTTTAAAGGTCCACCGACATGATTTTTTTACTATTCATAAAATTGCTCAAAATATATATATTTTATCATTTAAATATGTTCCTTCCTTTATGCAAACAAAATGATAAATCACTTTAATTTTGCTTTAAAAGTGATTTTGAACTTCAAGCCGTGTTTAATCATGGGAAATCTGATTACACCCGAATTAAACACGGCTTGAAGTTCAAAATCACTTTTAAAGCAAAATTAAAGTGATTTAGCATTTTGTTTGCAAAAATGAACATATTTAAATGATAAAATATATATATATTTTGAGCAATTTTATGAAAATTAAAAAAATCATGTCAGTAGGGCTTTAAAGACCAGATACAGACTTATTCATTTTAGATTTCAAAACTTCCAGTGGCGTGTTTCATACATTAAGAGAATAAGAAGAGCTACTTTATATTTTATTATTTTGGTTTAGAAGGTTTGCACAAGTTAAAGATGGTCAAAGTTTTGGAGTGGACAGTCTGTTTTTATGTCTTCATTCTCCTGTTTGAAAACTTTGAGTTTAACATGTGTGTTCCCTTTTATTAGAATATTGGGCATTTGTTGTACTTCATTGCAAATTTTCAGAAATAAAGCCACAAAATGAGTGTTTTTGTTTTGGGTATTTTTGTTTAGTTTCAGCTTCTGCTGCTATTTTAGCTACAACTGTATTAATAATAATAATAATAATAATGTCTATTCCTGTCATCTGCGTATGTTCCCATACGCAGACGAAATTCGTCTCTGCATTTAACCCAACCACCTACCAGGTGGTGCAGTGAGCAGCCCGAAAGCGCCCGGGGAGCTGGAGAAATAGGTGTGCACTCATAGACACCCCAAGCTGGGTAGTGGCCGGGGCGCGAACCCGCGACCTTCGGATCCGTAGTCAAAAGCCCTGCCACTAGACCATCTTGGCTCCTGTTTTATGCTAATTTAGGCTTGTTTCAGTCAACCAATTCCACATTATTTGCACTTATTTCAACTTTTTCCAGCCTAATGCTGCAAAATTGTACTCTCTCCTAATTTCTAAGACATTTAAGCTTCTTTCTGCTATTTTAGATAATATATATAATAATATTCAGCTGTTTTTAGCTAATTCTTGAACAAATGGCATTCACACATGCATTTTCACAGGAAATGCAATTTCTCTACAACAAGCTCATTTCTGAAGAGACATTTTAGAATTTCAGAGCAAATTAACATTTTGGGGGAGGGATGTTTCTATGTGAGCACAAACAAAGGGCTCTGGTCGGGCCCCTAGGGTTTTTTTCTTGTATCAAGCATCAACATTGATTGTTCTTCACACAATAGCATTTACATGGAATGGGAGAGGGGGGGGGGGCACAAAATGGGATTAAAATTCTTCAAACTAATTTGACAGTTTGTGGTAAAAGGATTTCTCCTGTTCTGGGAGTGCAAATTAATTTGTAAGGACTAATATGTTTTTTTTTTTTAAGACTAAAACTAGACTTAAAATTTTTAAGTTTTTGTCGACTAAAACTGGACGAAAACTATTACATATAGAAATGACTACAACTGACTAAAACTAAGAAGTATTTTAGTCTAAAAGACTAAAACGAAAACTGAAATCAAAATGGCTGTCAAAAACAACACTGATACACACACACAGGTAGTTGGAAAACCGACACTCCAGATGGCACAGGAGCAGTTTTCAATGAGCTGAAATCAGACTGTTCACTTCTCCAGCAGAGGTTATACACAGGTACAGTAGTTGGAAAACCGACACTCCAGATGGCACAGGAGCAGTTTTCAATGAGCTGAAATCAGACTGTTCACTTCTCCAGCAGAGGTTAACAATTATTAACTGTACCGGTAGTTATGCTTTCTGTAGTCAGGCTTCAGATATACTCATGCTTCAAGTATTGTCAGATTTTAAAGCAAATACATATGTAACCAATAGATAATCTATGTTAATTAGTGTTGTTTGATGTTTTCTTTATAACCATCTCATTTTTATGTGTAAGAGTGTGAAACAAGATGAGAGCCAGGATAAGTTTGGACATATTTTAAGACATGAGCAGGAAGCAGAGTGTATGAAGGACTTCAGCTTGTCAGTTAAAACTGGAGACAGTGTACAATATAAGAAAGAATGTTGATTAATGAAATGTTATGATCATGTTTTAAGGTGAAAATGATCTGTTGTAGCCTGGTTGTAACCAGACCCTGTCCTTCACTTCGCTTCGTACTAGGGTCTGGACTTTTCCCATTGAAAAACGTTTCTTGCTGGAGGCGTGGCCTCTGCTTAGGAACAAAACCATTGGATATTTTGAACAGGGAAAGCATTCTGCTCCCTCCCCTCAGAGCCACCCCCCGTGCTCTGGTGAACTTGACTGACAACTGCTCCGCCCCCTGCTCCAGGAGTCCTGCAGCTTTTCTCTCGCTGCGCAAATTCTGTGTTTATATGTTATAAAACGTTTTAATACAATAAAATCAAACCATGGATCGCTGGTCCAGCTCACCAAAAGACCAGAAAATCTGCAGGGACTCGGTCAGCAACTAAAACCCGAGTTTAATTCTCGTGACAACCTGAGGCATTTCCGTGTTCATTTTACTCAGCAGGAGGGTGGAGGAGAAGGAGGACGAGGGAGCGATTACTTAACTTTTGGGGGAAAAAAAACAAAAGAAAACTCCAGATAAGGGATTAAGAAGGGGAAATTAATAAATTTGTGTCACATATAAAACAGTTCTGCATCGCTTTGAATGAGAACATGCCGCTGCTCGCTGACTGAGCGCTGGCAGAGCCCTTTTATAGGACGCTGCGCGCTGGGACTGGTGGGGGCGTGGGTTAGGGTCCAAAACTCCACCCCTTCTGTTCTCTGATTGGTCCGAACAAAAATCTACCGGAGAAATCCTTGTGGGTGGGTGAAATCCCAGACTGTGAAGTGAAGGGAAATGAGAATTGAGCGGAGCTGTGCAGGAAGGCGAGGGCCAGGCTAGATCTGTTGCAATCCTTGTAGTAAAATATGTGATGAACTTGTTGAGGTGAAGAGACATGCTGAGTTTTGCAAACCCCTGTTGTCTCTGGAACATCTTTGAGCAAACAGCAAAGCCCACATCAAAGGTTAACTGGTAGTGTGAAGAAGTGAGCTGAGGTGACTTCATGGAACAGGAAACCGGTGTTAGCGTTCTGGAGCGAAAGTTAACTGGTAGCATGAGGGAGTGGGCTGAAGTGGCTTGATAGAAGTTAACACATACTGGAACGAAAACAAATGTCAATGTACAGGTAAGGTTAAAAATAAGCTGAAATGGCTTGATGGAACAGGAAGTCAAATGTCAGTGTACGAACCACAAAAACAAAGGTTGACGTACTTGATGGAAGTCAAATGTCAGCGCATGGGCAGGAGCAGAGTGTATGTACTGGAACAAAAACAAATGCTGACATACTTGATGATAGTTGATGTAAACGAACCACAAAAACAAAGGTTGACGTACTTTTTATTTTTATTTTTTTAATTTGATTTTTTTCCTCCCTTTATAGATGGCCTCCCTTCTCACCTCATAGCCATCCTCTCACACCGATATGATTTTTTTTTATGAGAGAAAGGAAAGATAGAAAGTAAGACAACAAAACACAACAATTATCCACAAAAAGAGCACAAGGCAAACACACCCAACCTCCGTCCGCAATCCTGCAAAGCACATGACAAAACACAGCAACAAAATACACATGCATAAAGACTAATAATATTCATGACCTTGCAGTAGATTTCCATAAATAAACATACCCATACCTACAAATATATATACATATACATTCATATCACATATCCATCTACATATCTGCATATGATATCTACATATACATCCCTGCATCCATTTGTGTGTGGTTGTGAGCATGCATAAGTGAATAAGGTTCCGCATATGATATCTACATATACATCCCTGCATCCATTTGTGTGTGGCTGTGAACATGCATAAGTGAATAAGGTTCCTCCAATAGAACATTCAGTAGCGACCGTGAAGCATCAGAGATCCGCCCCCCCCCAAGGCCCGAGGCAGACGAAGGGGCGATCAAAGCCCAAGACCCCAAGAAGGACCCCGAGCCCAGAGTCCCCAGGGCCACCCGAACAGGACGAGCCACTCACCCTCTCCCCAGATCTGACCAAGGGGGAGAACCGGACGAGCTCCACCAGCGACTACACACAATGACCCCCGGGAGACCAACAGCGACAAACCCACAGGCCCCCGTTGCAAGAGCCTGCTGCACTGACGTAGCCCCAGGCCCGGACACTGAGGCCCGGGCACCAGGGACGCCCACCTCTCAGGCACAGACCCGATACGACCAGAGGACCCGAGCCCAACCAGGCAGCCACCAGGCCGAGCCGACACACGCCCAAGCGCCCAACCCCTGAAAGCGACAACAAGGGCCCCCAGCACGCCCGCAGGCAAAAGGACACCCACCCGGTGGCCACGTGGTGGGAGCGCGATACCAAGTAGCCTCAGATGTAACAGAGAGGGGGCAGTCCAAATCCCAGCCTGACAATTAGACATTCATACACAGACACACTCACTCAGACCCACCCTCATCCTCGCGTACACAAAGACCAACAATAACGACACATTCCATTCATAATCCTGATGCACCCTCTATACCCCCTAGGTCCAAGACATGTATCTGCCCCCTACATGGGGCAGCCCACACCCAAGCCCAGGAGGTAGGCCCATTCATTCTGGGGTGGAGAGTAGCCGACATCCAAGATTCGGCCCAACCCTCGCCCTGCCGACAGCACAGGACACCCGAGCCCAAGCAACCCCAGGGAGAGCGAAATGCCAGCCCCGCCCACGGCGAACCCCCAGGCCCCGAACCCCCCCATAGTCCAGGACAACCCCCGACGGCCCACCCCCAGAATGTCCGCCAGGCAACCAGGGGGGTAAGAGAAAAATAAATAAATAAATAATATATATATATATATATATATATTATATAAATAAATACATAAATAAATAAAATTGAAATTAACAAATCTAGACCCCGACATACACACCCCCGTCCCCAAATGTGCTGTTGGTGTGTGTTGTTGTAAAGTGCATTTAAAAAGGGAAGAGAAGGAGCAAAGGCTGGCATTATGCCAGTTTCCCCTCCACTCCAACTCTAACCCAGGCCCTTATTGTCTAAATGCATAATTGTGAGTGAGCATAGGCACGGGGGCGAGAGTGATGTCATCCCGCCACCCATAACCATAGTGCTCACCCCAATTCCTATATGTGAATTTTATGAGGATGTTTATGAGTGAATGTCTAAAGTGTATAATAAAATTGAGTCCCAGGTGGTTCTGAACAACAGAGATGTAAAACGTTGCAGCACACCCGAGTCTCAAAATCCCTACATGTATTAATTTGAGATGAGGAGGGCGGAGGTGCGTGGTGAGGGATGGGGAGAAAATATCTGCAGGAACAATGCTCCCGCAGCGAGTCAGCTCCCCCGCTGACCCTAGATCCCCCCCAGTTCGCCAAGGTCCACCCCAGGAGCGAGGCAAAGAAAACACCTCTCCGGCCGCCAGGCCATTGAGCCAAAGACCAGAGAGGGACACGGCCCCAAGGGCCGCCAACAGCACAACCAACAGCCCACATCCACCAGGGCCGCCCAGATCACTACGAACCGTAGTCAGCCCGCCGTCCAAGAGGACACAAAATCCCACATGGACGACACGGCCAAGAGCGCCCACCCAACCGCCGACAGAGCCAGAAAGCACCGAGAACGGGCCCCACCCAGGGCCCGCACACCGGCCATGCGTAGTCCCAGACCACCATCAAGGACATCCACTTAGTCCCCACCCCAGAAGAAATACTACACTCACCCTTCATACTAACAACTTTCAGAACACATAACACACTAGACACCCAGGCTGGGTTGACCTGCCCCCTCCCATTGGCCATCAGTCACGCTCCCAGACACCCAACCCCCTAGCACATGAACCCCTAGCCCACCAGCGAGCCGAGGGCCCCCGGTCAGGGCCGGGCACCAGAGCGTGAGCCAGCCCATAGCCCGGCGACCCGCCCACCAGAGCCCAAGACCCCCGACCCCCACCAGGCCCAAGCCCGGGGACGACACGCCCCCAGAATCCCAAGCTCCCGGCGCCCACCCCGAAACCACCCCAGCACAGCCGGGTCACCGACCGGCGACCCATGACCGCCGCCACCGACCACCCGAGGGCCCGCATGCCGCCCCCAGCAGACATCCCCCAGAACCCCCCGGTCTTCCCCAGGTTGAAGGCAGGGTCCTCCCCGCCCAAGCAGCCCCAACCCCCCGGCGCCCCATGCCCCAACCACCAGCCCCAATGCCCCACAAGGCCAGATCCCAGACCCCCCACCCTCACTACGTAACGGAGCCGATCAAAGAATGCCAAATAGATTGATCCGATGTGTCGGCAGATGCTGTTTCAAGACTAATATGATCTAACAGAAGATTTTTATACTGATTAATGCTAAGATTATTTTTATTTTTCCAATTTAGGAGTATGGTTTTCTTTGCAATGCATAAGGCAGTGAAAAGCATACAGGATGTATTTTTTTTCTAGTATAACATCTTCAAAGATACCCAATAAGCAAACAGATGGAGAGAGTGGGATATTACATTTCAAACATTTAGACAAGTTGTGAAAGAAAAAATTAATTATATACTGTTTGTTTGTTTCTTTATTGTCTCATTACTTATAAAGAAGTTGTTTGAGGTTAAACTCCTTTGCTGAACTGATTGAACTCTTTGTCTGAACTGTTGAGACCCTCTGCTTCATGTGCAAAGAGAATGTTATTCCTTTCCTTGAATGTTATTTCTGCCTCTCCTCAATGCCAAGGAATGTTCTGTGGTTTCTCCCAAATGTTATTCCTTCCCTTCACATGTCATAAAATGATCTGTGGTCTTCTCCTTTTTCCGCTGAACAAGATGATCTGTGGTTGCAATTCTTGCCATGATAACATTCTTATGAGGCCCTGTGGTTACAATGCCTGCCATAGACACATTCCTGGGAAGAAAGACAAACAGCCTGTGGTTTGAGAAACGAGTTCAACATCTGTTAAAACAAGAACTTGGACTGACTGAAACCTCCTCATTCTGGGAAATATTATTTTTCAAAGCTAAACTGTGTCCAAGAAAACTATTGTATGGAGCCAAACTGTCTCTGAAAATGTTATTGCAAAACTCAACTGTCAGCTATTTTC
Organism: Garcialebias charrua; assembly: GCA_038048925.1. NCBI lineage: Eukaryota > Metazoa > Chordata > Actinopteri > Cyprinodontiformes > Rivulidae > Garcialebias > Garcialebias charrua. The sequence goes on along the minus strand of JBBPBX010044357.1, from coordinate 5,537 downwards.
CACCACAGATGTTTTCCTACTCTATGATTGGAGGTTGTGAAACTCCCCTATGACGTGCAAGGAAGGTATAGAGGACTTCGAGAAGCTCTTTTCAGAGAGCAGCTCAGAACAGCCTCGTGTCCTGTACTCTGTGTCTGTTCCTCCTTTGCTGCAAAGTAAAATTAAAGTACTTTATTCTTTTTAAAACTTGTTTCAGTCTTCAGTTTTCTCTTAAAGATTTTCCATCGACAATTGGTAGCAGAGGATGGTTATATTGAAAGTTCGTCCGGACTCGCGGAGCCTCACGACGGCGACTGGCCACCCACCTCCGACCCTCCAACTAGACTTTCCGGAGCGGGAGGACGTCTTGACTCCGGGAGGACCGGATCGGCTTCAACTATAATCCAGCCCGAGAACTGCAGACTGAAACTAAAACAGTCAAGGTAAAATTTATCGATCTTTTCAAAATAAAATATCAAGTAAAGAATGATCAAGTAGAAATGCATTAAAACAGAAATACATTGAGCATAAGGTCTAAAGAGACCAAGTGAGAGGTCCTTAAAGGGACTGTACTGTCTTCTTTGAAATAGAACAGGAAACAGAGTTAACGCGTGTGTAAGATTTATTAATAAAATCTACAGGGCGCATCTCTAACTAGATATAAGAGGTAGCGCGAAGATAAAAACCTATGAGGCGCACCTCTAATTAGACATAAGAGGTAGCGCGCAGAGAAAAATAAAAATAATAATAAAAATCTACGGGACGCACCTCTAATTAGATACTAGAGGTAGCGTGAGGATAAAAATCCGTGAGACGCACTTCAAATTAAAAATAAGAAGTAGCGTGAGACGCACTTCCAAGGGGTAGCGTGCAGATAATAAAGCAGGTAATAAGAGTCAACATGGGTACCAGTAACAGTAAAAATGACTATTATATTCCATGCGGTCCAGAGACTGACCGTGTATATATATATATATAATTTAAAAAATATATATATATTTTTAATAATAATAATAAATACACAGAGATTCTTGTCTTAGGTTCGTTGCACAATGGTATCATGAGTTTGATTTCCCAAAAAACGGGTCTCTAGATCCAGATGAAATCCAAAAACTTGAGGAGAGACTGACAGAACAAAAACTAAAAATATCAATAGACTCCAACACCTCCGTAAAGCTCTTTTCAGGAGATGTGGAAGAACCAGGTGAGCTCGCCGAGCGCGTGCGTTTTGACGTGTGTGCGGGTGTGGGTGTGGAGTTTCCCTGTGTTTTACCCATCACGAAACTGTCAAAACACGCGTCCAGATATTCCTCCAAATCCCTCACGGTCTCTTCGTCCAGTTTTGTTTATTTTAAACAAGAGGCACAGGTTAACACGAATAGTTAATACGAATAGTATTTTATATTTTTATATTTTTAATTTAAATATAATTTAAATATATTGGCTTACCTGAATTTTTATCGAAATTGTTTGGTTTTACCTATATCTTGCCATGAAACATGCAGCACAGCTCTCCTCAGACCTCAGCCGCTCATCACCAGGTGCAAACAATCAGCCGCTAATGTTTTTATCTACCGTACTTGTTCATGACCAGAGTCAGCTATCTCTTACACAAGGTCATGTTGTGACATCACAAGCGCCAGGATTTGAAATCTAGACATTTAATATCCCTGAAAAATAAATATACTTAGAGTAAATATACCACTGGGTGCATTTTTTTGGTCCTAGGACTGTTTTTTTAAGAAGTACATACCCAAAGTTGAATAAAAAAACATTAAAAAGTGAATTTTGCATATTAGGTACCCTTTAAGTTTAGTTTTTGACGTTACTTTCACTTTTGCAGCTTAATAATAATAACTACCTGTAATAGTTTTGGTTTTCCTGTGACTTATTTGCAGTATGATAAATGGTAGGAGCATAATATATGCTCCCAGTGCTTTGTTGGTCTTTTTTTTGTTGTAAATAATAAATTACTTTTTTTGCGTTTTTATTTATTTTTATTTTTTTTGCAAGATCCTATGACATTGTCAACTACTCGAGTTCTACTCGAGCTTTATTATGTTAATGTCGTTAAAAAATTATGTACTCGTTCAACCCCTAGTTTATACATGCATATTTATATAAGCATACCGCAAGAAATGATCAACAGAGGATGCCATCTCCTCTGTGGTCCACACTGCTCTCACCCACCTGGAACAGAAGGACTCATACGTCCGTATGCTCTTTGTGGACTTCACATCTGCCTTCAACACCATGATCCCCCAAACCCTGATGGACAAACTATTCACACTAGGACTGGGCCCCTCCATTTGTAACTGGGTCCTAGACTTCTTAACAAACAAACCACAGTCAGTGAGGATCCACAACTTCTCCTCCTCCACCATAACCCTCAGCACTGGCTCTCCTCAAGGATGTGTGCTGAGCCCTCTCCTGTTCACTCTGCTCACATATGATTGTGCAGCCACCCATCCAGGCTGTCATATTGTTAAGTTTGCAGATGATACAGCTGTGGTGGGATGCATCACAGATAATGATGAATCCAGCTACAGACAGGAGGTGGAACATCTGGAGAGCTGGTGCAAAGAGAACAACCTTCACATGAATGTGAAGAAGACGAAGGAGATGATTGTGGACTTCAGAAGGAACAAACACACCCACACCCCACTGAACATAAGAGGATCTGCGGTGGAAGTGGTCTCCAGCTACAAGTACCTGGGTGTACACATGAATGATAACCTCAGCTGGAGCAACAACACCACCAGCCTGATCAAGAAAGGTCATCAGAGACTCTACTTCCTCAGACGGCTGAGACGAGCTGGTCTGAGAAGCTCAGTCCTCACCTCCTTCTACAGGTGTGCAGTGGAGAGCATCCTGTGCTCCAGCATCAACGTGTGGCATGGAGGCTGCACAGCTGCAGAAAGAAAAGCTCTGCAGAGAGTGGTGAAGGCTGCACAGAAGTCTGTTGGAGTCAGTCCTCCCCACCATCACAGACATCTACACCTCCAGATGCAGGAAGAGGGCCACCTGCATCATGAAGGACCCCACTCACCCAGCACACACACTTTTTGCCCCACTCTCCTCAGGACGGAGGTTGAGGAGGAGCATTAAGTGTAGAACCACTAGACTGAGGAACAGCATCTACCCTGAGGCTGTTAGACTCATGAATATCTAACCAGAATAATCACTGCAAAATATCACATCATGTTGCTGCTGATCTGTTTCATGTTGCTGCTGATCTGTTTCATGCTGTTGTGTTCATTTGTCTAACCATGTCTAACCCTGAATGTTAGGAAACTCCTTGTATCTGTGACTTTCCTTCCCTCCATCGATTACGGTGACATTATCTACATGAAAGCTCCTACAAGCACCCTGCGGATGTTGGATGCTGTCTATCATGGTGCACTAAGATTCATAACTGGCTTTGATTATCATACCCACCACTGCACCTTGTATTCACTGGTTAAAGGTTCAGTATGTAGTTTTGTAGTGCAGTCTGTAACTTTTCTAACAATATATTTTTTAACATATTTCTTCACTCTGTCACTATCTCCTGACAGACTGATGTTAGACAAAGTAATCTCTGAAAAAAACTATAGTCCCCTTGCTTCTCTATCAGCATTTATAAAAACACAGAGTGACCCGTCCTTAACCAGCCAATAAAAACAGAGCTTCTCACTTCTCACGCTCCTAACCCACGCCCCCCCCCTGTCAGCCCGCAGCGGCCGCGGCACGTTCTCATTCAAAGAATTGCAAAGCGATGCAAAACTGTTTTGTATGTGACACAAATGTATTAAATTCCCCTTCTTCATCCCTTTTCTGGACTTTTTTTTTGCCAAAAGTCAAATAATCGCTTCCTCCTCGCTCCGCTCCGCTGATTGAATTGAATGAGGAAATGAAATTGTCACGAGCGAATTAAACTAGGGTTCAACGTGGCTGCCCAAGGCTCTGCAGATTTGCTGGTGTTCTGGTGTGCTGGACCAGTGCTCCATGGTTTTATTTTATTTTTTTAGAACGTTTTATTAACGTACACAGAATATCGCAGCGGCTCAGAGAGGACATGCAGTGGAGGCGGAGCTGATCTCAAGTTCAGCAGACCACAGGGGAACAGAGCCATATATGGCTCTGAGGGGAGGGAGCAGAATGCTTTTCCCTGTTGAAAATATTTCTAAGTGCTGCGCTATACCTTTAACTGGACATCATTAACTTCATGCAGACTCTTCATTTTCTCTACATTTTCATCTTTAAATCACTTCTTGGTCTGCTGCCTTCATACATCTCATCCTACATGTCTTTGCGTGAGTGCAGCTACAGCGTGCACTCTCAGGACATGATTACCTGCAGTGTTCCGTCAGTGAGGACTGAACTTGGCAAAAGGGCCTTCTCCTACTCCACTCCTGTTTCCTGGAATATCTTGTAAAAAGATCTGAAGCTCTCGGCCTTGACCTCTCTAATTGGTTTTAAGAATCTGTTGGAATCCTAGCAAAAACCAATGCAGATATGTTCCTGTTTCTGATTTTCTACATCTACCTTATTTCATTCATTCATTCAACCTTTATTTATACAGGCTAGCCTCGTTGAGTCTTATAATATTTTGATACTTTGATATTTTGTTTTAATTTGTTTAAAAAAATCTATTTCTCTCTTATGTTTGTCTATTGTATATTGTTTATTGTTTAAGGAAATTTCTACTGTTACTGTTGTCATCATTCTTTAGTTTGTAGCAGGTCGCTCTTGTAAATGAGTCCTCGAGGCTCAATGAGATTAACCTGATGAAATAAAGGTTGAATGAATTTGTGCTCATCTGCTCATACAGACTCATGTTCGTGCTGCTGTTTGGAGTAGTGCTTTTCTATGATGTTAGTGCTTAGTGTATTTTTAGTTGATGTTTTTCTTAGTTCATATCTTAAGATGTTATTACTGTTCTTCTCTTACATTTTATTGTTGGATGTAACTGGGACCCTGTGTACACAATCTCGTTTCATCACATGTACCACATGTGGTGCGAATGACAATAAAGATTCTCTGACTCTCTGTCTCTGATATATATGTTTTGCTTTGTTTTATATTGCTCTGTTTTTACATTTGCTCTTGGAAGCAAACCCAAATTTCATTGTATTCACGTGCAGTGACAATAAAGGTCTATTCTAGTCTATAAAGATTCTTGCATTTGTAAAATTGACATGGTAGTAGCTGACAGCCCTCAACACATACTCTGAGCTGTTTCCCAATGGCAAAATGCATTCATTTGAGGAATCACAGCTCTCCATTTAACTAAATCTGAAAACCAATAAACACTCTATAGTCTGAGTGTACCTTTGCTTTGAGATATGAGACTTAGGTATGAGATATGAGAAATATGAGACAGGTGTAAAAGGGTTAAGACTTTGCAACTCTGCTTCAGTAACTTTTTTTTCTCCCTTGTATCATCCTAAAGTTAGACATTTGACCATATTTTGTTTAAGTATGCAAGTAAATTAAACAGTAAAGAAATAATTTGAAGTAGATGTCTTATAGAAGAGGAAAAAATAAAATAAAAGCCCACCAGGGTCGATGTCATT
>JBBPBX010044356.1:0-15419 GCA_038048925.1 Garcialebias charrua | reverse complement strand
ATATATATATATATATATATATATATATATGTATATATATATATATATATATATATATAGACAATTTTATTTCTAAAGCACTAAAATACAACATAGCAGCTGACCGAGTGCTGTACAAAAATAAAAACAAAAAACAACAACAGTAAAACAACTATAAAGAGTTCAAAACAAAACAAACAAAAAAGTATATACAGTATACATATAAAAACAGCACATTTTATATCGGTGAGTTAATTTGATGGAATGTCCAATATTTTTGATGGAATGTCCAATATTTTACTTTATCGCTAATATCGGCCGATACCAATACCATGCCGATAATATCGTGCATCTCTAAATAAATATGTATATGGCAATCCAGTGCAATTTATGACATAATGTGGTTTTATTGCAACTGATACATCCATCACAATATTCTACTTTGTACATTAATATTGTAATCACATCATTTCCCAATAATGTGCAGCCCTGGTTCATCAGCTTAAGGACTTATCCATCTATCCTTTAAAAACAAACACATTTTAAAATAATTGTGGTCACTGACGGATACTTTTGAAAACTTTTTTTAAAAATCAGGTGACTATTTTTATCTACCGTAAATATAAAGTACTGTGCTTTGCTGTAATAATAACTTAATTTTGTCTGACTTTTTCTTTACGTGTTCTACCAGTGGAAGAAAACAAAAATTGTATGCATCAATTTGGCTTGTACCAAAATGTGTAAAATTCTGCTAAAGCAATTGTGAGATGTGAAAAACAATGTGTACATAGAAACATAAAGGAATGTTACATTTTAAGCTTTTCAAAGTCAAAGTCAAAGTCAAAGTCAACTTTATTGTCAGATCTGCAATATGTACAGTGCAGGACATACACAGGACCGAAATTGCGTTTCTCTCAGTCCCTCGGTGCAACAGTAAACATCTAAACATTGAAACACTGAAACATATAATAATAGACATAAGCATAAAATAGTAAACCTAACACTGTCCTGAGTTTTTTGCATAGTGGTATAAGAGTATGAAAATTTACACCAACTCTAAAACTAAAACATTAAACATTTAATGAACATAATATTGTCCTGAGTTTTTGCATACTAGTATAAAAAAAGAGTATAAAAAGTATAACCAAAATAAACTAAAGGTTTCTAGCATTGACATTTGCAAAGTGGCAAAGCAGCGTATGAGTCAATGTACACAGTATATGTATGAGGTAGTAGTTGATGTTGTTGTAGAGGCAAAAAGTGGCATATGCAGTAAGGCACATTGGGCATCCCTAAATAAGACCGTTCAGAGCACACTGTATATGTACCAGCAGTGGTGTAGATATTAGAGTAGTGTAAATAAATGTAAACAGTAGTAATTACATGTAAGCAGTAGTAATAAAAGTAAACAGTATTAATAAATGTAAACAGAGAATGTAAACAGTATTATGATTATAGGCAGTGATGTAATACAGACATTAGTGCAAGTATGAGAAGTAGTGCAAACTGTATGAGCACATGACCGAGAGTTTAGTGATTAACCCGTTTGATGACACAGAGTCTAGTGTTAAAAACTTTTGACCTATACCCTGAAGCTTGTGGTTAAAATCCTTCAGGGACACTGGATTCCCAAGCTTTGGAGGATCACAAACACAAAAAGATTTCTTTAAAGGCATCACATTATCTATTTTGTTCTAAAACAAAAAGATCTGGACAATCAGCATCTTGTATGACTTTTGGTGTAATATCAGTCCATGGCGACTGATATTCTTCACTCATTGTCTCATCATAAAGAGCTTTATTATTTTCACAAGTTGAATATTCCTTATAGTAGAGATTAAAATAAATCTAACATTATTATTTGCCTTCTGTGCTAAGGTTGCAATAAAATGTTTTCACACTCAGTTGAGGAAAAACGTGACTCTGATACTGTATCCTGTAGTGGGACCTGGTTTATTACACACCATGTCGTAATACTGGGGGTGCCCTTTGAAGTGTGTATAAACAACTATGGTTTAAATTTACAACACCAACCTTGAACACCCCACACGCACTTATCTGTGGCCATACTCGTAAAACAAAACAAAATGCTTCAGTAATTTGTGGCCTTGTCGTCACCGTTATCATTACAGTACAGATGTTTTTTTTTTATCTCAGTCAGTCGGGGCTTGTGGTCTGAGTGGTTGCAGAGTTCACACTCTGCTTTGGTAAGCTGCCTACTTATGTAGTAAAGTAGTTTTCATGCAGCTCACCCAGTGACCTTTCCCACTATCATCTCAGTGGGAGTGTTTGGGGTGTCCCTCTGCATGTTTTTCAGTGTAAATAGAGATTTAGCAAATTACAGGTGAGACCAGGCAGAAAAGTATCCTCCACTACTCTTCTCCACTTCGCATAATTCAAAGGAGGCTTTAGCTCAGCATGAGGTATTTTTTTCAGTGTTGGAGTTGACTCACTCAATTTAGTATCAACTAATTAGTTTTAAGGTCTATGAATTACTGAATAACTTACGGAGACAAAATGCCAGGCGTATCCTTTAAATTGAGCCTCTCGTATGAGACACAAGGTAGAACAATTGATTATTGGTGAAAACTGAATCAGCACTTGATCACCAAGCTGAGTTCTGCTGAACAGGTTTGAACAAAGCAAACTGCTTTCCTGTTTGTTCACGTCTTCCATTTTGTTCAGACAATTTAATATAAACTCTTTCACTTTCACTGAACTAATTCAAAGACCCAAAATTCCTTGAAGGAATGCAGATCATAGATGAGGGAGAGAGAGTTCAAAGTATGTGTTGAGGATGACTCTCAGCAATTACAACACATTAACCGTGTTTCCATCAAGGTTTCTAGGTGCGCATTATGAAGCATCGCATCAGAAAAGCTTAATGGAAACGGCAAAATTCGAGTTAACTTCCTCTAATTCGCTCAAAAGTTGATACGCTCGCTTGAGGTGGTTTTTGGGGGTTTCGAAAGAGAGCTGATGCGCAAAACGACAGATGGAAACAGATTTGCCGACTCAGTTCTGCCGTAGCGAACATTCACGTCATGTGACTGATCAGCTGTTTCCGCTCCGGACAACATGTAACATCGCTAAAACTAGTTGGCATGACAGAATAAATACAACTTGCCCGATAGCAACACGTACCTGAAATATTCTCTCCATTTTGACGAGATGTGTGGTCGGGTTCTGTTTTCAACCGCTACTTCCTGTTTACTGTAGACATGCGCAACGCTGACGTCTGACGTAATGACGCTGACGTCTGACGTAATGACGCTGTGCGTGGCTTGGTAGTTGCGCTTCAAGCCAGTAGATGGAAACACTTCTGATCCGCATTAATTTGTATTTACATATTTGCGAGATTTCAAAAATTAGCTCAAAATTCGAAATGAATATAGATGGAAACACGGTTATAGTTTTAGCTCAATGTCTGCAAAACTGACTGTGCTATTGCCATTATGCTGTCTAGCTTTAACAATGATTGCCATCTCAATATGGGTTGACTTCAAAAGTCAATGAGTTGTAGATAGGCCTGTCACAATAAACAATAAATCAATTAATCGCATGATAAATGAAAATTATCGACCTAGTTTTCATTTATCGGCTTTATCGTTTCTTCATGTCTCTCTTTCTACTGAAGACACTGGCTGACAAAAGGCTAAATTCCGGTGACCCCTCCCTTTCTCTTTAAAATCTATTTTAGCCATCCAAAATCGCGTTTTTGGACCGTTAAAAAAAGCTAAACTGAGAAGCTAAGCTACGAGCTAAGCTAACAGGCCAAATCTGAAATTCACAGTTGAAACCCATGCCTTTGTCTAAAACTTTTTTCTCTGCAAAAAGAAGCTGAGAACTTGTTTACTGTTTTTTAAATTAAAATCTTTGTGTGAAAAATGCTTTGCTAAAGAGCTCAAACCACACAGAGCGTCCACCATTTTGAGAACCAAAAAACAGGAAGGAGAGACAGTCCATGTCATGTCAAGGGGCCTCCCTCCCATTTTTCTTAAAGAGACGCGCTGCTCGCTCCCTCACTATCCATCCTTCTTTTCAAACAGTCCTATACTGCAATACAGTGGTCAAAAAAGGTACTACATACAAAATCTAACATTTCTTCTTAAATTTGACAATTAACGTAATTATTATCAAATTTCAAACAATATTATCGTTTATAGCAATAATTTCTGAGACAATCACCCAGCAAAATTTGTTATCATGACAGGCCTAGTTGTAAATGTATTTTCTGAGTTTTATTAAAATTTCTCCTGTGGTTCATGGCACATTTTGCTAGCAAACGCAGTCAGTTTCAGTAGCTAGTGGTAAAAGCTTTAGCTAAGATGTTAGAGCTCAGACACCCAATTTTAGCTCGGTCTTTCTAAACGTTTTTCAAGTTGTGGCAGCCATCATACATTAAGTTGAATCTAAGAAAAAATAGTTGATCAGTTGGAGATGTACACTCAATGATTAAATTCTGAAATTTTCATTAAAATTTGTTTAGTGACTCGAGATATTTTGTAAAAAACATAGTCCAATAGGTACTGGGAAAGTTTTAAGCAAATCCCAGGTTGCCCTTTTAATGACTCTCCAAAGTTTACCTAAATTTCTCTACAGCTGTCTGCGTTCAAGTCTTTTTGTGTGTTTGATAAGGTTTCGTAGTTGTGGTGGCCATCTTTTTTCTGTCTTTCTGAGTTTCAATAAAATGAAATGCCAAGACACTTGCAAATACATGTTTGCCCTTTCAAACACCAAGTGTGGAGATTAGGGGTTGAACAAGTACATAATTTTTTAACTCGACATTAACATAATAAAGCTCGAGTAGAACTCGAGTAGTTGATGATGTCATAGGCTCTTAAGATGCAAATAAAATAAAATAACTTCAAACGCAAAAACGTCATTTAATATTTACCCCAAAAAAAGACCAACAAAACATTGGGAGTGTACATTATGCTGGATAAACGTGTGGCACGTATAAAACTAAACCAAAAACAGTGGGGCAGTCGACCACCCCGCACCACCCGTGGTGCTGCGCATTAAGTTTAGTTTTAGAGATAATTATGTTTATAGTTAAAAAAAAAAAGGTTTAGAGATTCATATTTTTTGCTTTTTGTTTGTGAAACAAGGTCAGTGGAAGCTGGTTCTGGTTCGGTCGATTGGACCTGGTGTTACACTATACTGTATTCTGTGACCTGCAACAGTGCATGCAACACCGCCCCCTATGGTCACAATATACGGTGGTCACAGAATTTGGTGTAACACCGGTTCGCAACATGCTTCAAACAGGAAGTTGATTCATTTTCTGTTCTGTAACTGCAACGTGATGATGTCACTATGAATACTTGACATGAAATAAAAAAAACTCGATAGATGTCCTAGGAATCGATGTGCGATTACTCGAGTAGTCCGTGCTCCCACCGCCCTTCCACTAAACATTTTATTTTTATTTTTTACTTTTTTCATGTTGCCTTCACAGCTGCTGTTTTCTTGTCACCAATAGAAGATGCTCCTGTCTTCATAGCTTCCTGTCTTCTTCTTTCTTTCTTCTTGTGTGTCACTCCTTTTCTCTTTCTTGCCCCTGCAGCCGCAGTGCCCTTGAAAAGGCAATGACTTTGCTGGTGCGCGCATCACTCTCCCTCTTCCTTTCTTACACACGAACGCTCAGTGACACTTACTCAACCCCTTGAACACACACGCACATTTAGTAAGTCCAATGCTGTCATGCGGAACAAGCTCTTACAAGTATTTTTCTTTGTTTCCCATGAATAATGTATTTATCCTGTGTGCGCTACACTTAATGCAAATATTGACAAAGTTATAGCGAAGAAAAACCGAGACAATCGTCCTCCATGTCGATCGCAATTTCTGCTCTCCCACTGTTCAGAGAAACAGACTCCAGCTAGGTTATGTTCCCCAAAAGACACACTTCGAAGGAAGGTGAAGCGAGTCGCCCTAATAGGTTTTTAAAGCACACTCCTTTGCATAAATAAATATGTACCCTACAAAACATGAAAGACGGAGGGAGAAGATATGCTTTGGTTTAAGTCAGTCAGTTCCGTTGCTGTACCTCGAGGTTCATCACGGATTTTGTACAAATTGCCCTAAGCTGATACTGTAGTTAGGCCACCAGCTGGTAAACATGATCCCAGTTTGCCCTCCCCCTCATTAAAAGTGCCCTCCTCTAATCTAAGATCTGAAAAGCCCATTGTGACAGTTTTCCACAGCTGTTGAAATATAGATGGACTCTGATTGTCTGCTTGTAAGCTGAGATCTTCTAGAGACTCTTGATGCTGTTTGTTCTTGTTGGTCTCCGTTTTCCATGAGGCCGTGCTTTAGGTCACTGCTTCATCCCGCCACCTTATGTGTTTTCCTGCTGGGGATCAGGTGTCTTGTGGTGAGCTTGCTCGCTGCAGTGCTAACATGACAGATGAGTTTCTGTAACTGAACGTCCTGCATGCTCTCTTGCACTATGATTGGTGCTGATCTTACGTTCAGACTGATGTCTTTTCATAAACAGCCTTTAAGCTTTCTTAATTGTGTGATTGCTCACCCATTCACAATTTGTTCTGGTTATAGTTTCTTAAGTACCGGTAAGTTTTTTTTGTAATCAAATTACTTCTACGTGCATTATGTTAATTTAACCATTCATTAGGCCTGTCACGATAACACATTTTGCTGGGCACTTAATCATCTCAGAAATTATTGCGATAAATGAAATTGTTTGAAATTTAACAACAATTAATTGTCAAATTTTAGAAGACATTTTGAATTGTTTTGAGTGTAGTACCTTTTTTGACAGTACAGTATAAGACTGTTTGAACCAAAGGATGGATAGTTGAGCAGTGTCTCTTTAAGAAAAATGAGTGGGAGGGACCTTGACGTGACATGTGCTGACATGGTGATATGGTGACATGGCGTACGCTCAGTGATTTGAGCTCTTTAGCATAGAATTTTTCACACAAAGTTTTTAATAAAAAATCAGTATACAAGTTCTCAGCTTCATTTTGCAGAGAAAAACAACTTTTTACACCAAGGCACGGGTTTCAACCATGAATTTTGGAGCTCAAGATGGAGGTTTATTACTGAGGTTGGCCTGTTAGCTTAGCTCGTAGCTTAGCGTCTCAGCTTAGCTGCTTTTAAATCCATAAAAAAAACGCAATTTTGGACGGTTAAAACAGATTTTAAAGAGAAAAGAGAGAGGGAGGGGTCAGTGAAGAGCACCAGAGTTGAGCCTTTTATCATCCAGTGTCTTCAGTAGAAAGAGAGACAGGAAGAAACGATAAAGCTGATAAATGAAAATGAGATGGATCATTTTCATTCATCAATACAGGTAGTCCCCGATTTACGAGCGCTCTGATCTGCGAGGTTCCAGACTTACGAGCTGCACATTTTTGGAAAAAACGAAAAAAATACTGAGTTTTCATGTGTTTTTTCACTTCAGTTAGCAAGTTAAGCATATAAACACACGTTTCCGATCATTTTTATGCACTCAAAAGTAGTTTTTAGATGAAAATAGAGTGTTTTTAGGTGCGCTAGCGAAAACCGTTCCAATTTACGAGCGGATTTCCGGATTTACGAGCGAAATGGCGGCCGTTCCAAATTACGAGATTTCCGGTTTACGAGCGCCTCGTTGTGACGGATCTCGCTCGTAAATCGGGGACTACCTGTAAATTGATTTATTCAATCAATCAATCAGCTTTATTTGTATAGCACATTTCAAAAACCACAAGGTCAACCAAAGTGCTGTACAATAACATAAAAAGACAAGTAAATTAAAACGATAAAAAACATACAAAGCATACAAAAAATAAAAATACATGTACCAGTCTTTCTACAAAGGTGTGTTAAAATGCCATAAGAATAAGATCATGTGTTAAAAGGCCAAGGCATAAAAGTGTGTTTTTAAAAAGGATTTAAAAACAGGAAGAGAGGAGGCCTGTCTGACACTCAATGGTAAGTTGTTCCACAACCTGGGAGCAACGGCAGAAAATGCTAGATTGTTTCTCACGACAGGCCTACCATTCATATGTCAAAACCTTGGGGTCTGTGCTAGCTTGGTAGTTAGAGCAGTCACCCTCTAATGTAAGAGTTGGGGGTTCGAGTTCACCAGCAGTCACATGCTGAAGTGTTCCTGGGCAAGACACTAAACCCCTCATTGCCTCCGATGTGTGTTGCATCATCGGTGTATGAATTTGATTAATCCCTGATTAGTCTTTATATAGATCTAGTAGAGTGATGGGTAAATGTGGACACAGATTGTAGTGTAAAGCGCTTTGAGTATCTTGATAAGATAGAAAAGCGCTTTATAAGAACAGTCCATGAGGCTGCAGGTTAGAGCCCATGTTATGTCAAGAAGGGTCAGCATAAAACTTTTCCCAAATCTTCAGCACAACCTCTGTTGCTGTGATGACTCCTGCAAAAGGGAGCAGCTGAAAGAAAACAACATATCAAAGCAGTACCAATCAGTGCTCTGTGGACAACGTGAACAGGTTCCATCACGTCCTCCTCGGTCCTCACAAGTCAAGTAAAGTCGCGGCTTGACACCTGCTTCCTCGTTGGTAAGGCTTCAATAAATACGGCTGCAGACATAAATTAGAACCTGCTGTTTATTGTTTAACCCCCTGAAATAACTTTGGCTTCCCAAACTGACTAAAAATCGCTCTATTCTTCACTCAGTTTGCTAAATTCGTCCGGTTCTGTATCGGCCGCCATGTTGTTTACAAGGTGCGCACTGAGCAGCGTCTCATCTCCCTACGTCACGTGCCGTAAATGCGGAAGTTCTCGGATTTCTGTGGGCGTGTCCCAGCGAGAAAATTACCATAACTTGTAATGAAATTTTAATATATTTACAATTTATTTTGCAAAAACGAACATAGTTCAATGATAATATACATATATATATATATATATATGTAGTGCAAAATGATTTATAGTTAAAACATGTCAGTGCAGCTTTAAGCTTGATAGAAAATAGAATAATATTTATTATTATTGTTGTTATTATTGTTATATTATTATTTTCTTTGTACTTGTAGCTCTTGTATTGCTACTTTAGGTTTTAGCTACCATTCCGCTCCATTTGACTTTTAGCTCCAGTCTTGTCAAGTAGCTTTAGTATTTATTTAACAAATTTTGCCTATTGTTGCACCAATTTTAACACTGGTTTTGTTAATTTTATCATTTAGTGTCTATTTATTTTTAGCTATACAGTATTTTCATATTATGCTGATGCTTTTACTTTTTATTTTGTGTTTTGCTGCTTTTACTTATTTTGCTTTTAGCTGCAGTTTTGCAAAATTTACCCCGTCATCTGTTTGACTAATGTAATAATTTTTATTTATTTATTTATTTATTTTTAAAACAAATTTTAGCTTTTTTTTTCTTATTTTGCCATAGTTAGCTAATTTTAGCTGTATTGCCAATTTTATTCTTGCATTTTGTTTTGCTAATTTTAACCACAGCGTTGCTGGTTTTAGTTTGAGTTCTGCAAATTTTAAACTATTTTTCTGCTCATAGCCTTTTAACATTTTAATTCACTTTAAGCTTCTTAAAATATTTGCTGTCATTTAATACATTTACACTGCATTTTCACAGAATGTGCAGATTTTTTTGGGGGGTCAAACTGGTTTGTATTACCTTTATACTAACTCATGATACAACAGATGATTGTCTCCATCTTATCTTTACTACTCTCTGTGTTTGTACCCCCTTTCTCTATCATCCCTGTCTGTCCCACATTCAGCTGAAAATGCATCTGTAACCATGGTGACCATTCCCAAAGGGAAGAGTTGAGGAAGAATCTCTTTTGCTCACTTTTCCTCCATTCCCTTAAGGTTGTGTTCAAATGCACAATCAGTGAGATGGAAGTTGCAGCTTATTAATTATTTTCTTTTTTTCCCTCCTCAGCGTTTAGTTATAGATTTAGAGAATGTTGGAACAGTTGGTTGAAAATTTAAGCACATTGGACTGACACGTAAGACAATATTAGTCCTGTTGATCATAATGATTTTAAGGACTGCTTGTAGTTTTTTAAATTTATTTATTTAAAAATGTAACAATATTCAGTTTAATTCTTGACTAATAAATTCAACACTTAAAAAGTGCTGGTGAAGATTCTCAGTCGTCCAGGACATGATAAAACCAGAACAAGCGCTCAATACAAAAACAACTGGACTTTATTTGTTGCAGAAAACGTTTCACCCTTTATCCAAAGGGCTTTTTCAATAGAAAAAGCCCTTTGGATAAAGGGTGAAACGTTTTCTGCAACATATAAAGTCCAGTTGTTTTTGTATTGAGCGCTTGTTCTGATTTTGAACACTTAAAAAGCTTAAAAAGTGGGTAAAGACTAATTTAATAAGCTGTGGCTTTAATGGGAATATCTTCAGATTCAGCCTAAATAATTAGGCTGAATTTGAATTTAGCAAAACAATTTAGTTTTATAATGTCATTTTACTCCTGTTTAATTATTCATGTTTGTTTTGGAGACTACCTAAATATTTTGTAACCAACATTATTATCAACACCCTGCCTCATGCCGTCTTCCTGTTTCCTCTTCCTTCATCAGTTTTGACTTTGCAGTCTTCATTATTCCTCAAGCTGTGTTTCAGCTACTTTTCTTCAGTATTTCATCACTTCACCCACTTTGTTCCCCATTTTTCCTCATACCTTGCATGATAGTTCCTATATTTGCCTTTAAATTAGCCACACACTGACATTTTCTTCTTAATTTGGCATCCTGATTTTATGTTTTTAATGTCAGAACTGCAAAATAAACAGACACAAACTCCTTAGCTTCACATACTGTACACTTTTTCTGCTTCATGCATTCTGCTACACTTTCCATTCCTTATTCTCTCATCTAGACTCCCTTCTACTTTCCTATAACCCCATTAAATCCCCACACGGTACTCCATCCCTTGTTCTTCCTTTCTCACTTTTTGCTCCTCTTTTTCTCCCCTGAGTCAAACGGAAGAAAGGAAGGGAGAGTATAATGACACCGCCATATCGAGTACACTGCCCAAATGGACCTGCTCTGAAAAGAAACTTTGATAAGCTCACATTAAAGAAATACTGAAATAGAGTAGATGAAACTTGAAACTGTTTATTTTTGGTATTTTTTCCTATATTGGCATCATTACTTGAAGAAAAGCTGGTGTGTTTTCTTGTGTATTTCCCCCTAATTGATGGTGGTTGATGTTTTTTTCCTTTCTTCAAATGATAAAAGCTGTCTCCAGTCTAACAGTTTTCCTTTACAGATTTTACAAAATAAGAGCGTATCACTGAGTTGCTCAGTGATGGTTGTTGTTGTTTACTCACTAACCCGTCTTTGTAAATCAAAGCCCATTGGTGAATTAGTCCACATCTGTATAATCCTAGCTGTCCTCACGAGCACGCGGCTCACAGCATGCAGTGTTCATTTTGAAGTAAATAGTTAAAATAATTTAACTTTATCTGCTTGTGAACAATTTTTTCCCAACTTCTTTAAAGCTTGACACTAACTTAAAACCATAAAGGTACTCATTGCAACAACATGAAGACTAGTTAAATAAAATTCATAATTTAAGAAATAAAATATGCAGTTTTTTTTCTCATATCGGCTCAATGAGGCTAGCCTTATAAAGGTTGAATATTGATGATTAATGTATTTTTAAAGAAAAACTTTAAAAGAAATATTTGTGAACACAACTGCCAATAACTGTGTGTGTTTGTTTATCTATAGAAATACTATACTGTATTTGCAATAATTTATCATTTGCAATGAGTACGATTTTTTATAAATCATTAAGTTGAGTGTGAATTTTGTATTATAAGTTTGTTTTTACAGTTTACAACCTTTTTCCCCTCAAGTACCTTCAAGTTGAAGTTGTGTTTATTTGTCATGTGCAAGGTTAACACAAGGTTAACAGTACAATGAAATGCTCAGGATGAGAAGAACCTATTTGACTTGCTAAAAAAAAAATCAAAGAACAAACAAGAAATACTAAAGCATGCAATAAGGGTATAAAAATAAAGTACCAAAAAGTGAAAAAGTAATTATAATATTTACAAGGTCCTAAAGAGAGATGGTAAACAACAACATGGTACAATATGGTGCAAGCAGGATGAATTTGAATAAGTATTTCAATGTAGTAATATAAGCTAAAATGCACATACTACACTGGTTGTGTGACAGGTAATTGCACAGGTAGTGAGTGATGTTGAGATTGAAATATGATTGTAAGGTAGATACATATATACTGTATCATACATGATACAGCCTAACATCAGCCTAGATACAGCCACATAGTACAGCAGCAATAAACAATAAACATATTAGCTGTCACAAGCTAATATTAGTCATATTAGGAGTTAAGTAATCTGACAGCTTGTGGATAATAGCTAGCCTGGTTAAAACCACACCCTTGTCCTTCACTTCGCTTTGGACTAGGGTCTGGCATTCCTCCCATAGAAAACGATTTCTCCGGCAGATTTTTGAATGGACCAATCAGAGAACAGAAGGCAGAGTTTTGTTAGTTTAGCCTGGCGAGGCCAGGCTATTCAGATAAATTGCTCAGAAACCACTCGGTGGATATTTTTTCTGCCACCAGTGTGTAATTATATGTCTCTAATTTACTGACTGTTGGCCTAGATTAAACATTTGAGATAAAATTCGATTTTTTATCATTTATTTTCGTAGCGCACCCGAGGCTGTTTGGAAAATGTCAAACCGAAACTAGTTAAATCCAGCAGATTTGACCATTTCGTGAATTGATTTAGGAACTGTTAAGCTCAGGAGCACTTCTGATATAACGTCAGATAAGAAATATATTTTTTATCAGCTGAGAAATAATAGTTTTACCTTGTTTTTCATGAAAATTCCTTCGTGGCGGCAGCCATCTTGAATGACGACGTCAGTCGACGTCGTTCAAAACTCCGCCTTCTGCTCTCTGATTGGTCCGGTCAAAAATCGGCCGGAGAAATCGTTGTCTATGGGAGGAATCCCAGACTGTGCAGTGAAGGGAAATGAGAATTGAGCGGAGCTGTGTAGGAAGGCGAGGGCCAGGCTAGATAATAGCTGTCCTTTAGTCTTTTTGTACGCGATGGCAGACTCCTGTATCGTCTGCCTGATGATTGTAGACGGAAGAGTCCTTGTGCTGGGTGGGTGTGGTCCTTAATGATGCCGCATGCTTCACACAGACATTGGCGGTGGTACATGTCCTGTATGGTGCGGAGACTCCTACCAGTGATGTCCTCTGCTGTTTGCACCACCCTCTGTAGTGCTTTCCGGTTCTGACTGGTGCAGTTCCTGTACTACCCTGTGATGCAGCCTGTCAGCAGCTTTCAATGGTGCACCTATAAAAGTTGGTGAGGATGCTGGTGTTCATATTAAACTAATTTAGTCTTCTTAGGAAGTTGTCTTTGTCTGGCTTTCTTGACCACAGTGTCTGGCTGTAAAGTTCAGGACAAATCCTTGTAATGTGAACGCCGAGGAACTTGAAGCTGCTGACCTGCTCTACTTCGGCGTTGTTTATGTTGATGGTGGAGTGCTGGCCTCCATGCTGTTTCCTGAAGTCCACTATTATCTCCTTTGTTTTGCTGACATTTAGAGAGTGGCTATTTTCCTGACACCAGCCGGTCAGTGATTTCACCTCATCTCTGTAGGCACTCTCGTCATTGTTGGCGATGAGGCCCAAGATGGTGGTGTGTCAGCATACTTTAGGATGGCGTTAGAGCTGTGCTTTGCGGTACAGTCATGTTAAATAGTGAGTACAGGAGTGGACTGAGGACACAGCCCTGAGGTGTACCGGTGCTGAGGACTATTGTGGAGGAGAGGTGACTGCTGATTCTCATTGCCTGTCTGTTGGTGAGGAAGTCTTATTATCCAACAGCAGATGAACTCCAGGCCCTCTTTGGTGAGCTTGGAGAACAGCTTGGAGGGGATTATGGTGTTTTAGTCCTTCAATGGAAAGCTACAACGTAATGCTTTATTGACCATAAATAATGTACTTTAGTGTAACTTTTTGCGTATTGATAGTGGTTTTGTTTCAGAAAGACGGTTAAAACATAATAAAAATATATGTGACCTACCGGTAATTTCATTATGCACAAATGTATCTGGACACACAAACACACAAGGCTGTACAGGTGTGACAGCTTTTTTTGTGTTTGCAAACATGCTTAGCATTTAATCCCGCTTGAAAGGCTCTTCACTGCTAAGCGTCATTTGAGGAGACAAGTAGGCCAAAGACCAAAGATGTCACTGACACTGCTGGTGTCTGTGTGTCCCTGTGTGAGTGCAGCGCTATGTAAAACCGCTAGGAAGTGGAGGCGTTGCTGCAGAAGACTTGCAGAAAAACAAAGGAGACAGTCTGCGGGACACATACACTCATTTATGCACACGCGCAAGTCCTTTCACAGACTACCGTGCTGCTTCGGCAGAGCAGTGACAGGACCATCTGTTCCTGCTGAACTCAGCGCAGCAGGATCCTGCAAGTGCACACAACCACAAGCACACACACAGTTGCAGAATGGTTCAGTTCTGTCATAGTGATAGTCTGTTTATTCCTCACACTGATGCAGGACGGTACACACCGTTGACGTGATGTGGACTAAATGCTGCATACTGAATTGATGTACAAGCCCAAAACCAGAAAAGTTGGCACGTTGTGCAAATCGCAAATAAAAACAGAATACAATGACTTGCAAATCTTTTTCAACCCATATTCAACTGAATAGAATGCAAAGACAATATATTTAATGTTCGAACGGAGAAACTTTATTTTGTTTTGCAAATAACCATTAACTTAGAATTCAATGGCAGCAACACATTGCAAAAAAGTTGGCACAGGGACATATTTACCACTGTGTTACATCGCCTTTCCTTTTAACAACACTCAGTAAACGTTTGGGAACTGAGGAGACCAATTTTTGAAGCTTTTCAGGTGGAATTCTTCCCCATTCTTGCTTGATGTACAGCTTAAGTTGTTCAACAGTCCGGGGTCTCCGTTGTCGTATTTTACGTTTCATAATGCGCCACACATTTTCAATGGGGGACAGGTCTGGACTGCAGGCAGGCCAGGGGAGGACCCGCACTCTTTTGCTACGAAGCCACGCTGTTGTAACACGTGCAGAATGTGGCTTGGCATTGTCTTGCTGAAATAAGCTGGGGCGTCCATGAAAAAGACGTCGCTTGGATGGCAGCATATGTTGCTCCAAAACCTGTATGTACCTTTCAGCATTAATGGTGCCTTCACAGATGTGTAAGTTACCCATGCCTTGGGCACTAATGCACCCCCATACCATCACAGATGCTGGCTTTTGAACTTTGCGCCTATAACAGTCCTGATGGTTCTTTTCCTCTTTGGTCCGTAAGACACGACGTCCACAGTTTCCAAAGACAATTTGAAATGTGGACTCATCAGACCACAGAACACTTTTCCACTTTGCATCAGTCCATCTCAGATGAGCTCGGGCCC
>JBBPBX010044355.1:17304-27496 GCA_038048925.1 Garcialebias charrua | reverse complement strand
AACCTTCAGCAACAGGTGAGGCAGAAAAGGCCCAACAAGAGAGCCTCCTCTGCGAGCTGAAACAGTCAGCACTCACTGAACACTACCTACCGCAGGTAGTCAAAGGTGTTGAGATCCAAGGATCCCACACCGATGATGCTGTTTTGTCTCCTTGGACGGAGAAATCAGCGATCAGCCAAGCTTTCTATGGAACCTTGGTTAAAAAACAGTTGGGTCTAGAAATGAACAAAAAGGCTTTCCGCTTTTCGTTGGACCCCAACGATAAACAGGTAATGACCGCAAAAGGGATCATTGACCTGAAACTGATCTGGAACCAACGAGAACTGGATCACCCGTTCCTCGTGGTCCCGAACTTACCACATGCAACCTACATAGGCTCCGACATTTTGGTAAGGTTAGGTGTCCGAGTGGACATCAACAACAATGTACTGTGGTCACTAGACACAGCCACAAAGGACTCTCCTGTGCTAACAACAGAGAACCTTAAGGCTGGACAGACCATTCCAGAGGTCTGTCAGATTGCTAACAGCCATAACACTGCGGTACCACCTCAGGTTATGAACAAGCCAGTGATGTGTCACATCATGAAAGGACAAGCTATTAGCACAAAACAGGCATACTTTCAACCATCTCCTATGTTTTTCAACTTAGGACTGTCCATGGAGGCCACATGCCAAGTGACCCTCGACTGCAGAACCACGACTGTTGCTGTGTGCAACACAAGCACAGAAGAGGTACTGATCCCAAAAAACACACAGCTAGGATGGTTGATCTCTACTGATTTTCATGATTTTGAGCTAAGCATTCCATTTCTGGGAGGACTCCCAGAAAACTTGATCCCAAATCAACACACGGGGCAAGTCTTGTTCACGAAACCAACACAGGCCATAGCTCTTTTCTCCCCCACTGAGTCCGACCAGGACACTGTCCGCAGGTTCGGTTTCAACAAAGGAGACAGTCTATGCCCCCAAACTTACAGTGCACTACCTGTTGACAGGTTTTACGACACTGAAGGGGACTCACTGGAGCTCCCCAAAGAACAAGAACCCCTCTCAGTTGCTTCACAGATTGACCAGGTGGTCGCCCAAGCCGACGCCCTGAAAACTGATGAAGAAAGGGACAAACTTCGCAAAGTTCTTCTAAAATATGAGAAATCATTCTCAACTGACTCGATGGATTGTGGGTTGACCACGCTCCACACAGTGAGCATCCCAACCCCGCCTAATGCTCCCCCTGCATTTGTCAGACAGTACAAGATTCCTCTGGCAGCACATCAACCTATCAGAGAAATCATTAATGACCTGTTAGAAAAAGGTATCATCCGATACTGTAACAGCACTTACTCTGCGCCTTTATGGCCGGTGTTAAAACCTAATGGTAAGTGGAGACTCACTATAGACTACAGAAAGCTAAACAAACAAGTTCCCTTATCCAGATGGCCTATGACGCAACTCCAACAGGAACTGCCCAAGGTCACCAATGGTAAGTACTTCTCGACCCTCGACGTCGCCTCTGGTTTTTGGACCATCCCTGTGCGCGCCGAGGACCAGTACAAACTAGCTTTCACTTTTGGTGGCCGTCAGTACACCTTTAACAGGTGTCCCTTTGGCTACGCTAACTCACCTGCAGAGTTCAACATCTTCTTGAACAAAGCATGTCCAGACGCCCACGAGCGTGGAACACTGATCTACGTGGACGATGTCCTTTTGAGGCAGCCAACACTGGACTCACATTTGGCTGAGATCGACCACGTTCTGAATCAGCTGACAACTGCTGGTGCTAAGATATCACTGTCAAAATGCCAATGGTGCAGAACCAAAGTGGACTACGTTGGCCTACTTGTAGGTCCTGACGGAGTACAACCACAGCTGACTCGCACCCAAGGCCTCGACAATCTCAAAGTCCCCACCAATCTCAAAGAACTACAAAGTTTTCTGGGCGTGTGTAACTACTCGAACCAATTCATCGAGAACTATGCGGACCTTGCGAAACCACTGACTGAACTCCTAAAGAAAGACGTACCATTTGTTTGGACTGACAAACAGCAACAGGCAATGGACGCTCTTATAAACAGGATCAAGTCAGCCCCTTGTTTAGTCTACCCAGACTACAACAAAGAGTTTTACTTGGAAGTGGGCTTCTCAGCTCATTGCATAAGTGCGGGTCTGTACCAGATACACGACAGAGACAAACGTGTGGTAGCCTATGCCAGCAAAACGATGGCAGGCCCCGAGTTGAGATTCTCAGACTGTGAGAAAGCTTTACTGACCACAGTGTGGGCAGTTAAACATTTCTCCAGCTACATTGGTGGACAGAAAATCATTGTGGAAACACAACACCAGCCAGTGACCTTTCTTAACAGTGAACGCATCAGAGATGGTGTGGTGACAAACTCACGTGTTGCGACGTGGCTCATGGCGCTTCAAAGTTTTAACCTAGACATACGTTATGGTCAAAACAAGAAGTCTCATCTGGGGACGGACTTGGCAATCTGCCAGAAGTGTACACAAGATGTACCAGCCACCCAGCCGCCGGTTGAGGAAAAAACCCCAGTAACTGAAGACCCGAATCACCACTTCTTTGATGACAATATCTGCAAAGATATGACAACATTGTACGTGGATGGATCTTCATTCCTCCGCGACAAAATCTGTAGGGCAGGTGTTGGAGGAGTTCTCCTCCAAGACCATGAACAGATAACTTTCAGCTACAAATTAGGCTCTCAGACTTCTCAGTATGCTGAGATTGCAGGAATCCTAATAGCTCTCCAGATGGTAGTAGAACGCTCCATCAAGACGCTAGTCATCTGCACTGACTCTAACTATGCTCGTTTGAGTTTCGCTTGTCACCTCGCTGTGTGGAAACAGAACGGTTTCCTAACAAGCGACAGAAAAGTGGTCAAACACAAAGAGCTTTTCATAGCGTGTGATCACTTGGTGACATCACATGACTTACAGATCTACTGGAAGAAAGTTCCAGGGCATTCTAGAGTCCCAGGCGATGACAAGCATTACAATGACATTGCAGATTCCTTAGCCAAAGAAGGAGCCGACGAAGGTCCTCTATGGTCCTTCGACCCCTCCTGGTTAATCGAGACTCTGCCAACACAACCTTCAGTCAGAGTTATGGCAGTCACACGTGCACAGGCCGCAACCAGACCTGCTGACAACGCAGTCTCTGTACGACCCGCACTGACTGACCCAGACATCATCCAACTACAAAAGTCGGATCCTGCTATCAACTCCATGATACTGTACCTGACTGATCCGAACAAAAATAGTCCGTCTAAAGACGACCTGGATTCCGATCCAGACCTTAAGGTCCTCTATCAGCTGCGCAAACAGCTAAAACTAATCAAGGGCATCTTAACTTTCGCTCATGGACCAACGTCCTCACCTGTGTTCGTGGTTCCCCATGACCAAAGGGGGGTGATGTTAGTTCATGCCCATGATCTCCCGTCCGCAGGACACAAAGGAGATAAAGCCACGCTGACGGCATTAAAACAAATTGCCTATTGGCCTGGAATGAAAAAGGATGTCAAGGACTACATTGAAGGGTGCGTGGTCTGTGGCCAGTTTCAGCCAACCAGACCACTTCACAGAGCACCACTGCAAAGCAGAGGCATTGCATTCCCATGGTCTGACCTCCAGATCGACTGGGTTGGACCACTCACTAAGAGCTCTAGAGGAAATAAATATTTTCTCACGGTAACCTGTGCATTTACCAAATGGGTAGAATGCCTACCAGCTCCTAACGACACAGCACAAACCACTGCTATGTTGTTAATGAATCATATATTCTCAAGGTTTGGACTTCCCCTTCGGGTGAACTCAGACCAAGGTACACACTTCACAGGTGAAGTGATGAAAGAACTGTGGAAGACGCTAGGCGTCAAGGCCAACTTTCATGTCGGCTACCACCCACAGGCTTCAGGCCAAGTAGAGAGAGCAAACAGAACTGTGGTGAGTATTTTGAAGAAATACGTGGCTGCAAACCACAAGGACTGGGACGTGAAACTCCCTCTGGTCCTCATGGCCATAAGAGCCACTCCACACACATCAACTGGCATCTCTCCCTTCGAGATGATGACCGGTCGACAAATGACTCTCCCTCTACACCTGTTGTACCAACCAGGCGACGCCGCCATGGCGACAGCCTACACTACACAACAATACATGAAAGATTTGAATGTACACCTCAGAAACACTTTTGCTTTCGCCCAGAAAAACCTGGAAAAATCCGCTGAAGGACGCAAGGCGTACTACGACCAGAAGGCCTCTCACAATGAACTCCAAGTGGGAGACAGAGTCTGGTACTATACGTTCGCCCCAGCAACCGGGAAAGGAGGGTCCGAGACCGGAACTCTCGCCCGCAAACTAATGCCCAGGTGGACTGGACCTCATCTGATAACAGACAAAGTGTCCTCAGTCGTCTACGAAATCAAAATCAGCAAAGGCCGCAAAGAGCCAATTGCTAAATGGGTACATCGAAATCAGATCAAACCTTACAAGGCGTTCAATGACTCCACAAAAGACAAAGATCTCACAAACTCACCGACTTCATGGGAAAATAAGGTCGTCCAAACACAAGATAGTAAATAAACTGATCAGGTTTAAACTACCGTATTTTCCACCCTATAAGTCGCATTGTCCAATTTGAACTTAGAAACGCTAAGCCTAAAACCCACAAAAAAAAACTAACCTTAACAACCGTTTAAATCCACGAGATTTAATTTGACCTCGGTCATAAAGTTGAGACCTGTTTTTCTTGTGTGTTGCACTTTGGAATCTGACGACAAGAGTGTGTCGAAGCAGTGAAACGTTGTTTCCTTGTTGTTTAGTCATTACTGTTGTCATTAGTTGAGATTTTGTTTGGTTCTGAACACTCCCAGCCAAAAAGGTTTTGTATTAACATTGGTTAATGAATGATATGGATTTAACTATGCCAACATGCAGTTCGTTTTGTTAAATCTCAATCGTCGAAGAGTCAATGTAGTTTAAAGCTACTCAAGGTACCATAAACTACATTGACCTCACAATTTCTAAATTGAACCGATTCGATCGTTTCTATTCTAGATTGTCTATTCATTTTGATGAGTCTCGCCATAGACTTCAAAATTTATTAGGAATACCAAATCCTACGTCGTTCGTCTAAAAGACAACAGACATTTAGATCAAACTATATTTCATTTTATGTTAGTTTAACCTAAACTAAGTAATGAATGGAGGAATAGTTTGGAATTAGAGGCCTTCGTTACAGAAGCCCTCCAAAATTCTATAGGTACAGATCCCTATACCTAATTTATAGATTTGATCCACCCCTTAATTGGTAATTGTAGCTGATCTAAACCATGATAGCTTACATACCAGGTGCATATAGGTAAGGCTTAATGTAAAATCCCAATCATAAGCCCACCTTAAAAACCACATAAATGCATGACACATAGAACCAGAGTGGCACGGACTGGAAACCAACCAGCCTCCAACCATCGATGTGGGGACCTGCAGCTCCAACGCTTGGTCTTCAACCTTCATCCAAGGGCCGCCTCCTCTGCGTCAAATCGAGGGATCCCCTCTACATGCTGATTATGAAAACAATTGTTGCTGATCATTCAACAAAACTAATCGTTGGGGATTTACTGCTGTGGAATTACCGCTGTGGATTATAAGACTTTGCTTTCCAAGGGATCACAGACTTTGTTTTCCAAGAGTTAACAGACTTTGTTTTCCAAAGGATTAAAAGCTTTTCGCAATGGGATTACCTACGAACAGTATGGAATTTCCAAAAACTTTATGGGATTATAATTTTTGATTTTTTTTTTTCCACTTGCTGGATTACTTCAAGATCAAAGACAGTTCAAGGTTTCCTTTCGTGTTGGACCCCATCCCCAAGGACTGGCGATGGCTTCCAAAAGGGGGGAGATGTAGTGGACCTACCCAGGGTCAAATTAAGGTTTTTGAACTGTCCAGTGATGACCTTTACTGACCTCTCAGTAAAGCAAGACATTTACTACAAAATTATTCATTTAGCTATAATCTGATAACATAGTCACCAATAAGAGACTATTTCTATCTTAGCCTCAAACTATGGTCTTCTCCAAAGAACTGATGATCGTCTAGTCACACGCTAAGGACACGTCATTCAGTTAAAAGATTTATAACATGCCTGTTATAAATCTATTTCAAGCCGTGAAAAGCTCTCTTTTATTGACATTCCTTTAAGGAACGTCTTATCTTGGAAACACCACCAGGAGCTGCCGTTACTTTCGGTTCGAGTCAAGGCGCACGTCTGGAGACGCTGAGAATGGTAAACGAACTGACCAAACTGGACCGAGGGAGACTGACCATCTTCACGAGGTAACAAGTCGTCAAATGCTTTGCCAAGGGTACCAACGTGTAGCTTTAATCGGCCGGAGAACTGCCATGTTTCTGGTTAAAACACATCAAGATAACTCCCTGACTCTTAACTTTTCTTCCTCCATAAATCTTTCCTCCTTTTCCCTTTCCCTCTCAATCTTAAGCTGGAAACTATTTTAAGCTGAAATGCCCCTCAGACTAAATATGTGTAACATCTAGTATTTATGTCTGTTGTGTTAAATCAAGTGTGCTGACGTATTTGAATTGAAAGAAAGTGAAATCATGTCAATCAAGTGTAATGGTGTTAATTTAGTTGATTTATTTTAAATAAATGATAGTGTCTCTTTGACATATCAAACTAAGTTAACGTCTTTGTCACTTAATGGCTCTGTTTATTTATCCATCATAAAGACCACAGAAATATTGGGTAAACTGAAAAAGAACAGAATCCGTGAACATTTACTATTCAATCTGAATAAGTAAATTAATTAAGATAAAGAGGTCAGTATTAATATTGACCTCCTCATAATTCTTACAGGAGACACAGACTGTCTTGGACGTGGCATTGCCAAGACTAACACATTCCAACCTATTGGAGAGGAAAGATTTGAACCAGTCCAGGACAGTGTCACAGAGACCGACCTCCACATGAAGACGGTGGAGGAGGATACTATGGTCCACAGTGTCGAAGGCTGCAGTGAGGTCAAGGAGGACAAGGATTGAGGGAGAACCAGTGAACCGGCAATCTTCCGATCACAGGCCCACCATCTCTAACCACTGCGCCACCACTCCCCCAATCCTTCCAATTCAATCCTTCCAATCCTTGCAGTGTGTTCTAGGGCTGCCCGACGGCCTCTTCTCAGTGGGACATGCACATTAACCCCCAAAGGGGAGCATCCAGGAGGCATCCTAAACAGATGTCCAGTCTGACCCGGTCTCTACGATCACAGAACAGTAATCTACTTCACATTCCACGAACCAAATTAAGGACCATGGGAGACCAGGCATTCTGTGTGGCTGCCCCCCGCCTATGGAACTCCCTCCCTGACTACCTGAGAGCTCCACAGTCACTGGTTGACTTCAAAAACGGCTTAAAGACTTTTCTTTTTAAGCAAGCCTATTCTGCCTCCACATGATTTTATCTTGATCTTGGTTGATATTATTATTGATTTTACTTGATTTTATCACTTGTTTTATTTATTTATTTATTTATTTTTTAAGCAGGCCTATTCTGCCTCCACATGATTCTGTCTTTAATCTTAGTTGATATTATTATTGATTTTACTTGATTTTATCACTTGTTTTATTTGTTGTAGCACTTTGAGATTTTTATTAATGAAAAGTGCGGTATAAATTGAATTCATTATTATTATTATTATTATGTCCAAACAACCTCTTGTGACCCCTTTCAGTGCAGAGGAGCAGGAGCTCTACTCTGAGCTCCCCCCGGATGATGGAGTTGTTACTCACCCTCTAAAGCTGAGCCCGGCCACCCCTCGAAGGAAGCTCATGTCAGTCTCTTGAATCTGGGTAGTAGTTCAATTCCTTAATCATTATACAAACATAACTTTTTATTAACAGATAAAATAAAGTGTGGAAGTATTTTACTTAATTTAACATAATTTCTAAATCATATAAAGGTTCAAGTATTTTTACATGTGGTACATGAGGTGGAACAAAATTGTGTACTCAAGGTCCCAGTTACACCCCAAAATAGCAAAATATAAAGTATAAAAAAGAAACAGTGTGCAAGGATCTAAAATATACGCTAAACAATACTAATGCAAAATAATATAGTATAATTAAGCAGAAGCCTGAACATGAGTCTGTTGTTGTGAGCAGATGGGTATGAATACAGCAGTTTAAATGAAAGAGATCAGCAGCATGGATAATCAGCAGCACAGACAAAGAAAGTGACAAGTCACCAATTAAAGTGTCATTACAGTGATTTTTCTGTTAGGGATTCATGTGTCTGACAGATTCAGGATAGAAGCTGTTCCTCAGGCCAGTGGTTCTACACTTAATACTCCTCAACCTCCTTCCTGAGGGGAGTGGGGCAAAGGGTGTGTGTGCAGGGTGAGTGGGGTCCTTCATGATGCAGGTGGCCCTCTTCCTGCATCTGGTTGTGTAGATGTATGTGATGGTCTTCTGTGCAGCCTTTACCACTCTCTGCAAAGCTTTTCTTTCTGCAGTTGTGCAGCCCCCGTGCCACACATTGATGCTGGAGAACAAATGCTCTCCACTGAATGTGCATATGCACAAATGCTGAATCCACTTCAACTTAGATACTTCATTATCGCTCACTGCCGAAGGGCGAAGGAGGATAATAATGCTTTTGCCTTTGTCTGTGTATGACAATTTTCTAATTTAAAACATGGCTTCAACATAAACTGCAATAATGTCATAACACTTCAAAAATCTTGCTATAGATGAACATGCTTAACTTTGAATGTTTCTGAAAACTCAATACCTTCTTTAATGTCTCCAGAACAATACTTTAAAAGACACATTTGCAAAAACCAACACTTGCCTGGCTCTTTTCTCTTCAAAACGCAACATACGTGAAAATGTCAAGTCACAGGGCATTTCATTTCTGCATAAACGCTCGATCAAGTCCTTCTCCTCCAAGCTGCTTCCAGGCCTGATTACAGTGAATAGTAACCACAGATGAAGCGCTGGTACTGCTGTGCACTCTCTCGCACCCGGCTGAACTGCCTTATTACAGTTCTATCTCCTCTCAACAGTCACTACCGATCCAAGTCATTAGACAGCAGAGTGCCTGCTTGAGAGCTCACTGGAGCAGAAAGATAGAGACAGGGAAGGGCAGAGAAGTTTGAGGGAGGAGAGAGGAAAAGCAGATAAAAAGAGGGACGAGACAAACCAATGACTCACTGTCAGTACCTGTGGAGGACAACATCAAAAAGGAGAAAAAGAGGATAAAAGCCAATGAGTCAAAAATCATACATACAAAAAAAATCAGATGAAAAATCTGAAAACAAAAAGACGGAGATGAAAGGATAAAAACAAAACTCTGTCTGAGAATGAGAAAAGCGGAAGTAATAGAAGTAAAGTTAGCAGATTGTGGGCAGCTGTGGGGGAAAAAATTAACATGAAAATGACACGAAGGTGATGGACAGAAATTGGCAGCGAGTCAGAAATAGCGAGAGGCAGGAAAGAAGAAAAATAAATCTTGTCACACTTAAGCAGAGAGAAGGAGAAAGAGAGGAAACTGCTGCACTTCAGGCTACCTCAAGTGTTGGCGTCACTGCCTGTCTGAGCTGAAGAGCTTGTAGTTCAGAAAAGCAAAGGAGGTGTCTTGGCAAACACTGGTCGCTCTTATCTTCAAACTGAAATGCACGTTTGTATGCCGCCACGCTGAAGGGGAGTGTGTCCCACATCAGAAACATGCCAAAAGGCAGTGCACTTCTGTTAAATTACCAGACAAGCCAAGACAGCTGGCAGACAGTGAAACGTGTTCAAGTTTGCTCCATATTCACAATTTCTTTCTGGATGGATCACGGTGATCACCACAAAACATCTAGATGTAATTATTATTTGGAGGTTAAAGCAGGAAAATAGGAAAATATCTTTATTGTGAAAGAAACAAGAGAAAATAATAAAAATCTGAATGTGCATGAATATAATCCACACTCAAAGCCAGTCCTTTGCAGTGAATAACTGTCTACACACCGGGCCTTCACTCAGGAGGCAGCATTGAAGAAACCTGATGCTAATGTTGAAGCCATCTCTGACTTGTGGTCCTATTACATCACTTTATTTTTTGTTTCCATAATGGAAATAAAGTATTCTTCTATAGCATTTTAATCTTTAAAGGT
>JBBPBX010044355.1:0-14224 GCA_038048925.1 Garcialebias charrua | reverse complement strand
CCTATGTACCGTATATATACTGTATATATATATACTGTATATATATATACTGTATATATAAACTGAAAAAGTGGTGTGCATATGTCCCCCCACCCCCCGTTCTTTTAAAAAAATAGAAGAAAGGAAATCTAGCATTTTCAAATTCAAGGTAGAAACATTCAAAGAAATGTTGTTTTATTAGCCTTGTATAAAGATGCAGTATTCATCCATCCATTCTTCCATTTTCGTCCGCTTATCCGGGGTCGGGTCGCGGGGGTAGCAGCCTAAGTAGGGAGGCCCAGACTTCCCTCTCCCCAGCCACTTGGAGCAGCTCCTCTGGGGGAATCCCAAGGCATTGCCAGACCAGCCAAGAAACATAGTCCCTCCAGCGTGTCCTGGGTCTTCCTCTGGGTCTCCTCCCGGTGGGACACGCCCGAAACACCTCCCCAGGGAGGCGTCCAGGAGGCATCCTAACCAGATGCCCGAACCACCTCAACTGGCTCCTCTCGATGTGGAGAAGCAGCGGCTCTACTCCGAGTCCCTCCCGGATGACTGAGCTGTATATGCAGTATTCATTCAACCTTTATTTAAACAGATAAGTCACATTGAGCACCGAAGACTCATTTACAAGTGAGATCTGATTGGACAAACAATAAAAGTGGTGAAAAATCAAGAACAGACAGTTTTCAGTCTTTTTTTCACTGTAATTGCATCCTAAAGGGATAGTTCAGATCTTTTGACATGGGATCCTATTGGAGGATTGAGGACTGTTGGCAGACTTGTTTTAAAAAAAGGATGTCCAGTCCTGGTCCTTGAGGTGCCACTATCCTGCATGATTTAGGTGTTTCTCCTCTTCCAACACACATGTGTTGTAAGAGAGGAAACAAGTGAAACATGAGGGATAGTGGCCCCTCAAGAACCAGAACTGGACAACTTTGTTTGAAGGCAACAGCAGTCCACTTCAGCCTGACCCTTCTTTGACCAGCAGTTAGTTCAACAATCTGGTCAGAATTAAACTCAATGTCTTCCAATTGAAGTTACTCAAAGAGCCATCTAGAACAGGTGAGATATTTATTGTTCACAACATTTTCACAGGATCCAACTTCAAAAAAGCTGAATCTTTCCTTTAAATTACTTTTAAAAAACAATACATGTATCTTAAATATACGTATTTTACCTTGGTCTGCTGCGATTTAACTTTAAAAATGAACACTACAAAACCCCGCAACCATGTTATTTACATATGACCCCATGATATCTGCATTGTACATTTTAAGTTTAGTGAGCTTCAACTTTAATTTCTCACGATGATTGAAGTAAAATGGCTTTCATCTTAATAATGTAGCAGCAGATACACCAACTGAAGCTGAGTCACAGTGACTCACCAACAACAAAAAAAAGACTCAATAGGTGCAAGTGACTAAGAATACACGGAACAATTTAATCAAATCTACTTCATGGCTGCTTGTATAAATCAAGTTTTTAAGGAAGTCCTTTGTTACACACACACACACACAAACACATAGCATGTAATAATTGGGACTTTTAAAGAACTAAAGAACAGAAGAGATGGTTTTACTATTTTTACAAGCAAAAGTAAGACAGACATGTTTATAATATAAAACAGTGCACCGTTGTGGTTTACAGCCTTAAGAAGAACCTTACGCATAACATACATCTAAGACATAATTAAAAATATACAAGTATATGGTGCAAGATTCGAACAGTTTGATCTGAGTTTAAAAAGAAATTGAAAAAAATTGTAGCAACGTATGAGCAGATTGTCCATCTTTTCAACATCCGTTATGTTTTTCCTTGCATGGCATTTATGCAAATTACAATAACTATAGAAAATTTGATACAAAATTGCAGGAGTAGTCTTTGATTTCAGACAAAGTTACATTAAAACTATTTATAAACTTCTAGTCAAACAATATTCACCGCTAAGCTTTAAACTCAATTTAGTTATATTTTTTAATATTTAGTTTACTGCAAAAAAAAAACTTGTTTAGAAAGGCAAACATTAGGCTGACAATCAGCTGTCAGAAATGTTAGGAGTGTCTGCCTCATTGCTCTATCTGCAAACACATGGCAAAGAATGACGCAGGTGAAGACTGCACACTCCAACATCAGTCAATCTGATTGGCTGATCGGTGTGTGTGTGTGAGAAGACAGGCTGCAGTGAATACAGAAAACTATACTCATCATACCCTTCTTTAACAAACATGAAACACTATTCATAAGATAATATAAGCCTATTATTCCTTGAATAATGCATATCACCCGCTGCCTTTCAAGCCAGACTTAACATTAAAAATCTATAAAAATGCTAATAGCCATCACTCAGCAGAGACCAGATTTGTGTTATAGCACAACAGACACACAAAAGGACTGCTTTCTTGGTGATTTTTAAAAATTGTTTTACTCTGCCGGTTTTTTCACCCATCTGTGTTATTTTCTTTAGGTTCAGATCATCTTGCTAATAGTTGGACAGAGTCCTAATGGTGTGTTCAAGTGCAGATTTATTGTCTAGATGGACACAAGACAGCAGGGAGTTAGTCTCTGGTCTTCCAGAGCCACAGTAAATCAAAGCTCAGTGTGAGTTTGGGTTGTGGTGAACTGGTTGGAAGAGATTATAAGTAAATATATCAGATTGTTGTGATTTTCTCACACAAAGTTTGGCTGCTCAGCTGTTATACTATTAGTATAATAGTATAACATACTAATGTTATATATACTAATAGCTGTTATTACTATTGTATGCTTATATTTATTAAATGTTTTAGTGTTTAGTGTTTAGATGGTTGCTGTTGCACCGAGGGACTGAGAGAAACGCAATTTCAATCCTGTGTATGTCCTGTACATATTGCAGTTCTGACAATAAAGTTGACTTTGACTATTCACTTTGACTTATGAGTTGATACTGTCATTGTAATTGCCTGTAATTACTCAAATGATCAGTTTTGTTTTAGCAAGTTCAGTATAAAAACACATGGAGAGATTTTCTTTTGACTGACTGCAGTAATCTTGTTAAGCCGATTCTTTATTTTTCATAATTCATATTCCTTTCTTTATTGGCTTAATGTTCTTAGCTATGGCGCCCATGTTGAACTAGCCTGGTTAAAACCAGACCCTTGTCCTTCACTTCGCTTCGTACTAGGGTCTGGGACTTCTCCCATAGACAACGATTTCTCCGGTAGATTTTTGACCGGACCAATCAGAGAACAGAAGGGGCGGAGTTTTTGGCCCCTAACCCACGCCCCCACCTGTCCCAGCGCGCAGCCAGCGAGCATTCACATGTTCTCATTCAAAGCGATGCAAAGCGATGCAGGACTGTTTTATATGTGACACAAATGTATTAATTTCCCCTTCTTAATCCCTTATCTGGAGTTTTCTTTTGTTTGTTTTTTGGCCAAAAGTCAAGTGATCGCTCCCTCCTCCCCCTCCTCCTCTCCCCTCCGCTATGAGGAAATGCCTCAGTTTGTCACGAGAGAATTAAACTCGGGTTTTACGTTGCTGCCTGAGTCCCATCAGATTTTCTGGTCTTCTGGTGGGCTGGACCAGCGATCCATGGTTTTATTTTATTTTTTTAGAACGTTTTATTAACATATAAACACAGAATATGCAGCGGCAGCAACAGCGGAGGGAGAGGAGGAGGGGGAGGAGGGAGCGATCACTTGACTTTTGGCAAAAAAACAAAAGAAAACTCCAGATAAGGGATTAAGAAGGGGAAATTAATACATTTGTGTCACATATAAAACAGTCCTGCATCGCTTTGAATGAGAACATGTGAATGCTCGCTGGCTGCGCGCTGGGACAGGTGGGGGCGTGGGTTAGGGGCCAAAAACTCCGCCCCTTCTGTTCTCTGATTGGTCCGGTCAAAAATCTACCGGAGAAATCGTTGTCTATGGGAGAAGTCCCAGACCGTAGTGCGAAGCCAAGTGAAGGACAAGGGTCTGGTTTTAACCAGGCTAATGTTGAACGAGCTTGACTACAAAAGATGTACAGTACAGTGCGTTCAATGATTAAAGTTAATCAGGCTAAAATTTTTATATGATTTAATCGGTTTAAAATCTCAGTTTAGGACGTTTTAGTGATCAATAAGTACTTTATTTCTGAGCTGTCTGCACCAATAGAAGCTGTAATGAAACAGTTACTGTAGTCATTGGTTTTGATAAGTGACCCAAAATCGATGACAGACGTCAGCGAGCGGTCTCACTGAGACAGACTGATTGATGAAAGGACAAGAAACTGCAGCTCATTACAAGAATTTACTCCAAACAGTGAGCCTCACAGTGTGTCAGCTCAGTATTTATTTATTTACCCTTCGTTTCTCTGCTGTCTTTGATTTATTAGGACCGAGCTGATCATCTCCCGTCTACTCGTTTTATGAAATGGAACAGAGTTGATGCAAATGCATTTTAAATATCAACAAAAATAACTAAAGGTCCAGCATTCCTTCAAGCATTCAGAGTTTTGATCTGATGTTGAGGAAATGATGACGTTAGATCTCACGAGATGTTTTAGCTCTCTGGGTGTGTGTTGAGGATGACTCTCAGATACTACTACTTTAGCTCAATATTTGTAAATGACACTAAGCTATAGCTGTTTTGTGTTGGCTAAGATAAGTTAGCTGGTGGTCATCTCGAATGGGACTGACTCTACAGGTTAATCCCGTGTAGATGTACAAGTTAAATATTTTCTGAGAGTTTCATAATCCAACCAGTGGTTCAGGAGTTATTTTGCTAACACAGCAGACAGATGAATGCACTTGAAGATGCAGATACAGACATTATTTACTACCGCGATGGGTTTTAATATTAATTAGAATAATATTAACACTTTATGAAAAGGTATTCAGTGATTTAAAAGCTCTTAAATGCCCAAAGATCACAACAGTATGTAGATTACACTGTGCCAGACTAATATTGTACAGTATTTATAATTGGTATATATTTCCTGTAACAAAGAAAACTCCAACATTAGATAAAGTGATCACGCAGTTACAATCTCAAAACTTTAATTTCACCAACTTGAAACCAGTAATTTTCATTTAAACCATTTGATTTTCAAAAACTGAAAATTAATCACTGCAAAAAAGAAATCAGTTGATTTCAGAGGAATTGACATTCTTTTAAAATGTTTATTTTTAAAACATGTTTTTTTTCCCGTGTTGTACTGACAAACAGACAACTTTGTGAATTTTTGTGTCCCTTCATCAGATTTTCTAATTTTCCTAATCCAAGGTGTCGGGCTCAGCGTCCATGCAGGTCTCCCAGGGGTTCCGGGGCATGTGGGGCATGGAGATGAGGAGCAGGGCTGCTCCACTGAGGATGAGCAGGGTGAAGGAGGCGCAGGCGCATGTAAATGACCAGGAGTAATAGTATTCGATCCAGATGGTCTCGTCACTGTCGATCATTCGCTTGACAGACTGACGCATCACCTCGACAGAAATGATAATGCAAAGGCCTGCATGGCAAAAAACAGAAATGTTTCATTTTATGTGCTGTTCAAAAATGTTGTTTTAGCAAGGCTGAATACAGCAAGCCACACAAACACACAAATAACCAGCTTTGTTGTTGTTGTTGTTGTTGTTGTTGTTGTTGTTTATCTATCAGCTGTTTACTTCTGTACAGGGAGCAAATTTGCATGAACGATTTTGTACCATACTTTCCACCGTACATGTTGCAGTGCTCTATAAGCAAGACTAGCACTTAAAAAATAATTGTTTGTTTGCTCAAAATTATAGTAAAGGTGTGTCTCAGTCTAAATTTGCCTTAATAAATGCACTTTGATGGTCAGATCAGCTGCATTTCAAAAATCGATTTGTAGCTGCAGAAGCGAGACGAGGGAGGGCTTGCTATATGCAGTTCTTCAACATTTTACAAAATAACAATTATTTTTTGCTCGACATTATAGCAAAAGTGTGTCTCAGTTGAACTTGTCCTTAATAAATTAATTTTAATGGTCAAATCAGCTGCATTTTGCCTGGGCGGTGTGGCAAAATGCAGCTGATGTGACGTTTACTCCAGGAGTTCAAAAGTGAGACGAAGGTGGCTTGGTATGGCAAGCCAAGTGTCTCATTAATAGCCACTTTTACCTATTAATGAGACACTTGGCTTGACATATTACTTGAGGGCCCTCTAGCGGCTGAAAATGGTAGTGTTCAATATTTTCTATGTCAGGATGATTGAAATTTTCAGATCCCAGCCAAAAATTGAGTTATAAATATGGGGAAAAAAAACATAAATACATCGCTTCGGTGTATAAGTTGCAGGGCATGCAAATTTTTTGCAAAAAGGTGCAACCTATATGGTAAAAAGTATGGTAAATTGTTTTATGCCGGATGCCCTTCCTGATTTAATCTGGGCTCTAACGAGCAGATGATTCAGTAAGCAGGTTGCAAACTATAAATTAGCTGCATGAAAAACTTTTCTCTCTGAACAAATGTCTTTGAAATGCACAATGATACCAGGCTGAGATATGAAACAAGAGCCATCGTCTCTGTTATTGCTGCCGTCTGTCACATCTGACCTGCAAAAGCGAAGAACATCCCAGCAGGCCGGAGCAAGTAGTCTCGCCCCTTTCCAAAGGAGAAGATGACACACAGAGTGCCCAGGATCATGAAGAACAAACTAAAGATGGCGATGGCTGCTGCTGAGATGTTGTACTCTGGGGAGAAAGGAGACAATATGAATAAGGAAAAAAAAAAAACACAAAACATGTAAGAAATATTATGTATTAAGGGTTGAGAATGTAATATCAAAAACCTGAAAAAGAGGTGGAAGAGACAAACAGATCAGCCTGGTGATTACAATCTGAGACAGATGGGGGGCATGTCATATCATAATGTGTTTCAGCGTAACACTCAGCTAAGTTATGACACAGATAATTGGCTTTTAAATTAGTCCCACTTTAAAAAAACAACACACATCCATAGCAAACCAGCAATAAAATCATTTATATGACAGAGAAGATGCTGCAGGCTCAGAACAAGATAACTAGACCGTGTCTCTCCTCCCACCTCCTCCACTTTTGTTTGTTTCAGGAGGAGAATCTAGACTTTGTCTTGGTGTAAAACTCCAGCTGAGATAAAAATGATCTTCGGTCTGTCCTCCACAAATCCATCACCCTGACTGTGGAATAATGTCAGCTGCAGAACATAATGCGCAGCCAGCCTTTTCACACAGCAGTGGGTTACTTTTGTCCTTCTTACTCTAATATTTGTATATAAACTTCGCACAAAATGTAAGTAAAAATATGTTTGGCTGATTATTTCTTTTTTCTAACAACTCCTCTTGACAATAAATCTCATAAAGTTGAAAAACCTGTTCATGTTCTGCTTAAATGGCAACATATATTTAGAAAAAATGTATTTGTGGGTGAAGCAGCAGCTGAGTTTACGGGATGTTCTCATGAAAAATAATTATAGTTTTATTTAACTAAGTTAAGTCAGGTCCTCTGGACGGTTTCTTTTTTGGAAATGGATTTGTCTACCTGGATTACTGAGCATGAATCAGGATATTTTGAACCACTTTGGCCATGACTGCCACAAACTGATGAAGTATTTTGGATTAAAAAAGAATGGTTTCAACAAAAAGAAACAGCCCAACCATGGTCCTTGAGGAACACCATCCTGGATGTTTAGATGTTTCCCTGCTCCAACACACCTGATTCAGGGATTTATTTACTTCCTCATGTTCTGTAGAAGCCTGTCAATCATTCAATAATTGAAATCAGGTGTGTCGGAGCAGAGAAACAACTAAAACATGAAGGATGGTGTTCCTCAAGGACCAGAGTTGGGAACTCCTGGTCCAGAGGACCTGACTTAACTTTGTTAGAGTTTTCTATCTGGATTACTGAGCATGACTCAGCAAATTTTTGTTTTAGTTGCATATGTTTCCTCTAAATTTTGTCACGTTTATTATGTTTAATTATTTGCCTAGGTAAAAAAAAATAAAAATAAATTGTTTCTTAGATCGGAACTCTATTTTAACATGTTATAGAGTTCAGGTTGTATTAAAGGTTTTCAGGAATCATAATAAAAAAACGGGATTGGATTAAAAGTACTTAGAAGAGTTATCGTTTTTAATTATCCTTTTTTTATTTTTACTGTTTTTGCAGCTTTTCAGACACTGTCTTTGCCATGAGCCCTGTAATCAGTATTGATCAGTGTTTCAGTGACCGCAGCTTCTGAAACCACAGCTGGAAGTGTGAACATCTGCATGATGAAATCGTCCCTTTTGCTACAAATTTCAACAAATTCCCTGCAGATTTATTGCATTATACCTGCATGTTTATCTCCAGATGGCTGATGGGATCTGACATTTCCATCAGTTTCTTGTAGTTTGTGCTTTCTTCTAAATAGTTTTTCCTGATTTATCGGAAGGTTTTTTTCCACTTTAATGAGCCAAAATTACTCAGTTATGGTTTATTGTGTTTGTCTAAATTGTGATATGAGAGAAAACTGTGTTTAAAGTGTTCCTTCGCTCATATGCGTGTCAGTCTTTATAAAAAAATAATCTTTGATTGCGCAGCTTGATTACAAAACAATGGAAGAGACTTGTTTTATATTTAAACATGTCTTCTACCGCAAGATATTGAGGAGAAAAGGCAGAATGATTTGTAGTTTGGTAATCTTTAGTTTTAAAGGCAATCTTTTCTTTTGACATTGTGAGGCACATACAGTACAGTATACGTCTGAGTGAGAGTGCAACAATGTAGAACAGGTTTCTTTATTTCATGTGCTCCTTTTGCTTCTTACATCAGTTAAAAATCTGTCCAGTTTTTTTTTTTTTTTTTTTTATGGGGTCATGCTGTGAGCTGAGGACGCACCCACCTTTCTGGGTCTTCACTTCAAAAACCTCTGCTTCCTCGCCCGATGTGAAGTGCTTGAAGTAGGAGCAGTTTTTTGCTGAAAAGTGAAAGACAGGAAGGGCAACAGAAGGATGATGAAGAGGAGGTGACAAAGAGAGACAGGAAGAGAAATGAAACGTGAGAGGCAGAAAACAGATTGTATCCTTTTGTGCTTCCAAAGCAATAATAAATAAATAAATAAACCTGTGAATCCTATTATCAAGCTAAAAATGCCACGTGTAGAATATGTTATTGAGGAAAAAACAATTATATGTGTTGAACCTGAGAAGTTTAGTGTGAAATAAACCTTGAAAATGGTTGTTAAAACGTGATCGGTTCTTGTGTAAATAAGAATAAATGCGTGGGTGAACAGTATGGTAAATCATGAGTATTTATTTAAATGTTCTACTTACTGATTTGTTGTCTCCTTAAACTCAGTTTACTACCGTATTTTTCTGATTATTAGCGAAACAAAACAGTCAGATAAGTCAAACTTTATTCAACTCATCCAAAATAACCACATAAAATCAGTTTGAGGTCAGTAAGTACAACCAGAATTAATATGCTTAGGATTATAAGGTTCGCTGTCAATTTCCGGGAAAAATAAAGGATTTTAAGTGTGCCTTATAGTCCAAAAAATAAGGTACTACAGTACACCAAATTGAGCTCAGTAATTAAACATATCAGTTGAGGTGAGGCTACATGGTTGTAACTCATCTTTGAAGCAGTCTTGTGCTGTTGACTCGTGTATTCATGAACTTTTATTATTGCATATGACGTCTGTGCTCATATCTCTATGGTACATAGCACAAATCTCTTTCTCCAGAAGAAATGTTCTTCACGTCTTTCCCAAAGTATATGGGCAGCTCTGTAGGCACACATTCGAGAACATTAATTGTGTTAATAATGCTATTAACTTACTTTTTACGTATATGAACATTTCTGTTCAGTGCCCTGAGACAACGTCTGTTGTGACTTGGCATTATATAAATAAACTGAATTGAATTGAATTTGTCTTCAAATGAGACATAAACACAAATCATAAAAAATCATAATGAGCTGATTTGTCTTGTTATAAAAGATTAAGATATAGACCACTTTACTTTGATTTAATTCTCTACTGTCAAGTTATGAAGGGAGTTCAGTAAAACATAATACAGACCAGGACATGTATTTACAGAGTGCATACCAGGCACTTACCAGGTATGTTAAAGGTGCATACTGTACTTGAAGTGTACTGTGCAAGTCCTGAGTACATAACAGCTCAGTGTAATAGGCACTTAATTGGTAAGGAAGTATCCTTACATGTTAGTATTCACTTGGTATATGCCAAGTACATACAGTGTGTGTACCTGGTGCATATGCAGTGCATACCTGGTACCTACCAGATACAGTGTAAACACCTGATAATTTCCAGGTTTGTACTTGGTACATACAGTACTTGTACCTGCTATGTAGAGACCAGGCTGTATTAAGAAGTGACATGTTACTTGGTGGTGTGAGTGAGAGAGTGAATGGTTGTTTGTCTCGTTTGTCTCTAATGCTTATTTTCCATTAGTACCATTAGTACCGGTGCAGTACGGTTTGACTCGGCATGGTATGCATTGTGTTTCCATTACACTTTCAGTAATGGTTCTAGTGGGTGGGTTAATCTCAGAGGCCGCAGGAGTGCATGAGGCCAGGGCCCGGACCATGGCCTTGTGCGCTCCTGCGAGTCAGCAGCTCGTATGTTCCTCCGCTGTGACTGGTGGAGCTTGTGACTCCACCCTCTGACCAGTCAGTGACCAACAGTGCTCTGATGTCATGTTTTGGTGCCAGTTCGGCACGGTTGGAACCCCAGAGAAGAAGGGACTGAAAAAGGGGCCAGTTCTACGAATAACTGCTAGTGGAAAAGCCTTGGAACTGTTCTGAGTCGATCCGTGCTGTACTGGTGCTAATGGAAAAGGGCCATATGTGTTCCTGTGATGGACTGGAGACCTGTCCAGGGAGGGTGTCACGCAGCTCTCGCACAGTGATGGCTGGACATGGGCACCAGTGACCCCCGCAACCCAAAAAGGAAGAAGTGGATAAATATAATGGATGGATGGATGGATGGATGGATGGATGGATGTTACTGCTGGAGGTGCCTCGCTCAAGGTACAAACAATGGGGAGACCGGTCATTTTCTGTTGCCGGCCCAAAAGCCTGGAACAGCCTCCCCCTTGAGCTGCGTGCCACCTCTGATCTGACTCTGTTCAAAACCAGACTGAAGACCCACTTGTTCAAAAAAGCTTTCAGTGTGTAACTTTTATTACTTTTGGTATTTTAATATGTAGCATTTTTTATTTCCATTGCCTTTTTATTTCCACTTGTTCAAAAAAGCTTTCAGTGTGTAACTTTTATTACTTTTGGTATTTTAGTATGTAGCATTTTTTATTTCCATTGCCTTCTTTTATTGCTGTTGTTTCTTATTCTATTTTCATTGATTTATTGTTCCAGTTTATTCATCTTTTTATCCTGTTAAGCACCTTGGTCAATGCAAGGCATTGTAGGAAGGTGCTATACAAATAAAGTTTATTATTATTATTATGTTACTTACTTCCATGCCTGTAACTTGCAGGTACATTCCCATTGTGCACCTTTAAGTATCAGGTACGTATTACGATGTGTTATACGTTGCTACTGTGTAACCTCTTCCTCATTTTTAGACGTGCTAAGAATGAACATGGACTAGTTTGCACATCCCCTGTGGTTGTTTGATCGCAGTATGCTCTATACTCAAATCACAGCATTCGGTTAGTTTCTGTCACGTTTAACTACGTGTTTCTGTTTGCCCAACCTCTACTCCTCTGACCATCATTGCTGATAAAGCTTTATAGCTATAAAGAAATGATTCTAGGTGGGGCAGTCATATCTCCCCCGTCCATCTTTTTTCCTGTCTCTAAAGGCATCTGGGCTGAGGGGAAACTGTACGAGGACTTAAAGGCCAAAGCGAGTGTTCCTTCTGTCCCATGCTTGCCATCCTTTCCCTGCTGAAATTAAACCCATAAAGCAGACAGGTGCTCTCTCATTCTGCCTAGATAGGGACAGACGGAGTTAGTGCGTCGGTGTGTGCGCACACGCGTACATGGTCGTGTTTGCGTGCATCGAGCAACAGAGGAGCTGTTTGTTACCCAGGATGAGAAAGAATCACTAAACGGGTAACCTAGCAACAAGCTGCATTAGGTCTCAGCCAGTCCTGTCTATTTACACATGTACAGGCATATATCAAGAGGACTGTGTGTGTGTATGCACGTGTGTAAGGATGTTTGCGTGCGAGAGTGTGTGTGTGTGTACACAAATGATAGGGCAGAGCCACAGTGCAGCTGAGATCTGCAAAAATATTATTTTCATTAGTCTTCTCATTTGGTGTTTGTACCTCTGGGTGCAGGGATAATCTAAGCCAATACATGTTTGGGTGCAGTTATGTATGATTCCCCAAATGCTTTGCATACAAAGAAAATGTCAAAACTATTACACAGAGAAGATTCAGGTGATGAACCACTATTTGTTTTCTTGCTCTACAGCTGACCTTAAACTTGATAACTATCAGGATACTAAAAAATATTTTTCCTTGTCAAGTGAAGGGTTGTTTTAATTATTATAGGCTTACCGGTAACTTGAAGAAGTATCAACTTCCAGCCGCCCATTTTCTATCCCTGCTTTTCCGAGTAGGGTTGAGGAGAAACTGCTTTGTTAATCAGTTGCCACATGTTCATGTGTTATTTTGCTAACAAACACACCGGAGTGACTCCAAAGGTTAATACCAAAGATTAAGGAAAAGCTCTTGTGCCAAGTGTAGCCCTCAAATCCAACAAAGTTCAGTCAGGTCATCTGGACTCTTTTGTTTGTTTGTTTAGACATTAGCTATGTTTACATGGGCAAAATTCTGTGACCGGATTGAAATGTGTTCTGATTGCATAATTAGATAGCACCGTTTACATGGGCACAATCCGTTCATGACGAGCGTTTACATGCAGCAGGCTTTTATTCTGATCAGAAGTTCTGACATGCGCAGAGTGGTACACTCCCCTTAAAAAAAAAAACACACGAAGAGGAAGTTACTTTCGTGAAAACCACAGAAGAAGAAGTTACTTCCGGGACGAAAGTAAACAGACGCGCCAAAAATGGACCCGCGCCAGATTGTAATGACGGCGATGGAGTTGTTACTGCACTCCCTGATTGAGCTACAGGCAAGCAACGCATGCTTTTAGTCTTTTTTATTCGCAGTATGAGAGCGCTGGAAAAGGAAACACGTAGGGGAGGGGTGCGTAGCGCACATGCGCAGTCAGGACAGTTTTCCACAGTCCGATAAAAGGAACGGATCAAGTGTTTATATGCATACCGATCTGGTTACGGATCAACGTTAACCACCCGTTTCGTTCAGATCACAAATTAGGTCGGATCACGCCGAATACACAAGAAATAACCCCAACGGGGCGTTTACATGACGCACTTTTGTTCCGAACGGCCGTTTGATCCGATTACTTATGTCCATGTAAACATAGCTACTTTCAC
Organism: Garcialebias charrua; assembly: GCA_038048925.1. Lineage (NCBI taxonomy): Eukaryota > Metazoa > Chordata > Actinopteri > Cyprinodontiformes > Rivulidae > Garcialebias > Garcialebias charrua. The sequence continues at coordinate 853 of JBBPBX010044355.1, read as the reverse complement.
CAATCACCAGGAGTGTTCTGCTTGTGGAACTAAGTTTGTTGTGGCTTCTCGGACTGATGAAGTTGTTTGTATGAAAGACGAAATGTCTCAATAAAAATAAACAAATAAATAATTAGGGATGCACCTATCCACATTTATTACTTCCGATCCGATACGTAAATCTGGGTATCGACTGATACCGATACTTTCAGTATTGCCTGTCATTTTAGTTTCACCCCAAAATACATTACGGCAAAGACTGGTTCATCCCAAAGATCCAGTCCCCCGGCACAAACAGAGTAATATTGTGTATGCTGTTCAGTGTCAGGAGGGCTGTGATCAGTCTTATATCGGGGAAACTAAACAGCCACTGGCCAAAAGGATGGCCCAGCACAGAAGATCAACATCATCAGGTCAGGACTCTGTGGTCTACACTCATCTCCAGGTCAGCGGTCACTCTTTCAGGGATGAAGATGTTCACATCCTTGATAGAGAGGAACGATGGTTTGAGAGAGGAGTAAAGGAGGCCATCTTTGTGAAAAGAAACCGTCCATCATTAAACAGAGGTGGAGGCCTCCGGGTTCAACTGTCCCCCACTTACAATGCTGTTATTGCTAGTATCACTCAGCCCTCTGTGAATAGCAAACAACCATCAGGGTGCTAACGATCCATCGTTAGGCTGATGGTCCTCCTTGATCATGTGAGCAGCTGGTTTCGGCTGTCATCAGCCAACTGGTTGATCCACTGTGAGAGGGTGCTATTTATAAGACTGAGCTGAATACAGCATCTCAGACTGAGGAAGTCTTTCGGACGAAAGACGAAACGTTTCTACAGTTTTTTTTGCTTTGTTTTGTTTTTTGAATGTCCAGAGGAC
>JBBPBX010044354.1:5018-15161 GCA_038048925.1 Garcialebias charrua | reverse complement strand
TCTGCGGTTTTGCTCATTGTCTACACGACACCGCTGGCCCCCCTCTTTGAATCCGATGGTTTTCTGATCCACTGCTCAGGGTGCAGATTTTTTGCTGACCCCCGTTGATAATGTAAACATCTCCCACGGAACTTTTGTTTGAACACATGCGCGCAGCACACACGCGCGGACAGCCGGCATTTCTAACAATGGCGGTGGACTGGACGCTGCACTATAACATACTAAAGCCCCTTTCATAAGTCAGAGGCGCGCAGTTCCCGCACAGACCAGTCTGGCTTTAATACCCATCGGGTCATTCATAAAACAAAGTTGAATCCGGCCACGGCCCGCCCTCAATGGAGCATTCACAAAACGATTTGCAGCACGGGTTGAAAAGAGGCGTGGTGAAAATCTGCAGCTCAGATGACGTGGTGCCTGCGTGTTTAACGTGATGACGTGCTGCCTGCGTGTTTAACGTGGGACCGCAGAGGTGTCTGTAAACAAACATGGCGACGCTAGCGAACATCGTTGTGCTTATCCGAATGCTTTTGTTAATAAATGCCAAGATGCAGCAATTATTTGCGCGAAGACCGACAACATCACAAGCAAGCTTCGACACAGCATTGCGCACATTGAGGCAACGCCGAAGGGAAATACGGCGTATTGTTTATTTGGACTACAACCGGGCTGGACGCCGTGTATGGAGGATGGAGCGACCCTAAATTGTGTTTGTGCATATATTAATATTTAATCAAAAAGTGTTCCTAAACATGTACTTCCCACAGCTTAAACAGGTCACTGTTTTTTAATAAGCACTTTTTGTTTCTTCAGTTTCACAGACATCTACGTTGGCTGGCCTGGTAGTACCCATGATGCCCGTGTTTTGGCCAACTCTGACATATTCCACAAAGCCGAGAGCCAAGATGGATTTCTTTTCCCCCGTGATGTAAGTACACCACTGCAAATGTTTAAAACCTGCTTTGCTAACAGAAGTAATTCATTTAGGTGCATAACTTTGTATTTTACAAATATTTTGCTGTAAAGTAATGTTATGTAATGAATTTTGATGCGCTTTAGTATTGTACACTTTCTCATCACTGCAAGTGAGGTTTAGCTGATCATCTGGTGCATATGTTACTTGTACGTCTGCTTAAAGATACGTTACATCTGCCATAAAAGATAACACCTGCAGCGGTGTAACCAGGAAGAGTTTTACGTTCTAAAGTCAATAAAAAATGAAAGTTTGGGGTGGGGTGTTTATCAATAATATTTGAGTACGTTGCAGCCGATGTGAGTTAAATGTTGTGTTTTTGTCTGTCTGTCTGTGAACAGGTGACGATGGATGTCGGTGGTGTTGAGGTGCCAGCGCACATTATAGGAGATCCTGCATACCCCATCCGGAACTGGTTGATGAAAGGCTTCACAAATCACCAAGTGCTGAATCAGTCCCAGAAGAAATTCAACTTTCGTCTCAGCTCTGCTCGGATGGTGGTGGAAAACGCATTTGGGCGTCTGAAGGGCCGCTGGAGGTGTCTTGCAAAACGGAACGATGTAGATACAGCTTTCATGTCCACAGTTGTTGTGGCCTGCTGTATTTTACACAACGTATGTGAGGCCAATGGGGAGATATTCTTGCCAGAGTGGGAATACATTGAGGGTGAACTTCAGGTGCCAGAGCAGCCACATGATGTTGGAGCACAAATGAACAGCCACCTAGCAATAAGAGATGCCATAATGTCCATCTTGTAAATAAATTTTTCTGTGTTACACTGTGCAAGTCATAAATTACATCTGAACAGCGAGCGCCGGCATTTCTGTTAGAGCTTTAAAATGTAAATTTACTCTGTGCTAGTTTTTATGAAGTTTTGGCCACACAGTGAAGAATTGGCCTTTACTTAATTATATATCATTAGAAATAAGAAATAAGCACTGATATATGCAGGACAGCTGCTGCTGCATGTAAACCTGCAGACTTCACCTTAATAACAAAAGAAAGCATGTCCTGCTTATATCAGTAGTGGCCACTTTTACCTGTGAATAGGTAGAAATAAGAACATACGCAGGACAGCATGTACACCTGCAGACTTGACCTTAATGTCCTGCTTATGTTCGTATTTCTACCTATTCACTAGCCTGGCCCTCGCCTTCCTGCACAGCTCCGCTCAATTCTCATTTCCCTTCACTGCACAGTCTGGGACTTTACCCACCCACTAGGATTTCTCCGGTAGATTTTTGTTCGGACCAATCAGAGAACAGAAGGGGCGGAGTTTTGGACCCTAACCCACGCCCCCACCAGTCCCAGCGCGCAGCGTCCTATAAAAGGGCTCTGCCAGCGCTCAGTCAGCGAGCAGCGCATGTTCTCATTCAAAGCGATGCAGAACTGGTTTATATGTGACACAAATTTATTAATTTCCCCTTCTTAATCCCTTATCTGGAGTTTTCTTTTGTTTTTTTTCCCCCAAAAGTTAAAGCTGCAGTATGTAGCTTTTTTTATGAACATATTTCTTCACTCTGTCACTACCTCCTGACAGACTGATGTTAGCCAGGTAATCTCTGAAAAAAAATAAAAATATTGTCCCCTTGCTTCTCCAGGTGGTAAATAAGCATTTCTAAAAAGAAAAGGTGACCCGCCATTTTCCAGCCAATAAAAACAGAGTTTGTAACCAGCCAATAAAAACAGAGCTTGAATTTGAATCAGCCAATAAAAACAGAGCTTGAATTTGAAATTCAACAGACCACAAGGGGGCAGAGCCACATATGGCTCTGAGGGGGAGGGATCAGAATGCTTTGCCTGTTGAAAATATTTCTAACTGCTGCAGTTCTACAGAAACTGCATACTGAACCTTTAAGTAATCGCTCCCTCGTCCTCCTTCTCCTCCACCTTCCTGCTGAGTAAAATGAACACGGAAATGCCTCAGGTTGTCACGAGAATTAAACTCGGGTTTTAGTTGCTGACCGAGTCCCATCAGATTTTCTGGTGTTTTGGTGAGCTGGACCAGCGATCCATGGTTTGATTTTATTGAACGTTTTATATAAACACAGAATTTGCGCAGCGAGAGCTGCAAGAGGCGGAGCAGCTGTCAAGTTCACCAGCACGGCATCATTCAAAGCGATGCAGAACTGTTTTATATGTGACACAAATTTATTAATTTCCCATGCTTAATCCCTTATCTGGAGTTTTCTTTTGTTTTTTTCCCCCAAAAGTTAAGTAATCGCTCCCTCGTCCTCCTTCTCCTCCACCCTCCTGCTGAGTAAAATGAACACGGAAATGCCTCAGGTTGTCACGAGAATTAAACTCGGGTTTTAGTTGCTGACCGAGTCCCTGCAGATTTTCTGGTCTTTTGGTGAGCTGGACCAGCGATCCATGGTTTGATTTTATTGTATTAAAACGTTTTATAACATATAAACACTGAGTTTGTGCAGCGAGAGAAAAGCTGCAGGACTCCTGGAGCAGGGGGCGGAGCAGTTGTCAAGTTCACCAGTGCACGGGGGGTGGCTCTGAGGGGAGGGAGCAGAATGCTTTCCCTGTTCAAAATATCCAATGGTTTTGTTCCTAAGCAGAGGCCACGCCTCCAGCAAGAAACGTTTCTCTATGGGAAAAGTCCAGACCCTAGTACGAAGCGAAGTGAAGGACAGGGTCTGGTTACAACCAGGCTACCTATTCACGGGTAAAAGTGGCCACTACTGATATGAGCAGGACATGCTTTCTTTTTTTATTAAGTTCAAGTCTGCAGGTGTAGATGCTGTCCTGCGTATGTTCTTATTTCTACCTATTCACAGGTAAAAGTGGCCACTACTGATATGAGCAGCAGGACATGCTTTCTTTTGTTATATGTCCTGCTGCTCATAGCAGTAGTGGCCACTTTTACCTGTGAATAGGTAGAAATTAGAACATACGCAGAACAACATGTACACCTGCAGACAAAAGAAAGCATGTCCTGCTCATATCAGTATTAAAGTGGCCACTGTGAGCTGTGAATAGGTAGGGGGAAAAAACAACAGATACAAGCAGGACAACTTGTGTTGCATTTGGACTAGACTAACCACACCTTAATTACAAAAGAAATGTCCTGCTCGTAACAGTTTGAAGTGAAAGTTATACTATAGCTATAACTATAATAATGGAAGTTATAACTTTAGGGTCATATGTTCAAAGTTTCCACCCTGAACTGTGAATAGGTAGAAGAACAATAAAGAAGTCAGTTCTGATATAAGAATGAAAGTAAATTCAAACAGTTCTATATGAGCTATTAGCATAAATCAAAAAAGGGATAAACTTGTCATTTCATGGATTTTAATAAAACAATGTACAGTTGCATATAACTTACATGTAACCGTAACATAAACGAAAGAAAATGTACATGCATGATGCATTGCAGTGCACTTTGTATACAATTATTGCACATTGGTAGCAGCACCTACAGTGTGCAGAAAACAAACAAATAAACCAAAACAATGTGCAGTTCTGCATTGACAGAAATAAATACAACAAGTGTGCACCTCAATGCACTTTCTATACAATTATTGCACATTGGCTGCAGCACCTACATTGTGCAGAAAAAAATAATAAACCAAAACAATGTGCAGTTCTGCATTGAGTTATTAAACTTCTGTTATTAAACGTCCAGTCCATCCTGTCGCGCCCGCTGCGTCCGTTGTGGTCATTCACCTGGTGGTACTTCTTTTTTTAAGTTTTTTAGTTTGGTGGTCACTTGGTTCTTGTCCCGGTTATAACCGCGCTCTCGCATCAGTACAGCAATTCGCTCCAGCAGTGCACCATCCTTCACTGTACCGGTAAATCCCTTATTAATTTCCTCCTCTGCGCGCAGAGGCAGGAGTAGACGGGTTTCGGCATCACCCCAATTAGCCATTTCCGTGATGAAAAAGAAGAAAAACAAAAAGATTCTGCGAAGAATGATGCGCTAGCCAAATACAAATGTCCTGTTCTTGTTTACAGTGGGCGCGGGGAGAGTACGTCATCATTCTTCCCATTATTCAAATGAGTTTGAAGCCGGCCGCAGACACGCACACCTTTCACAAGTCGACAGAGCCGGGTTTAACACTACCTGTGCTGGCGGATCAGAGGCGAGTAAAATTTACTCGCCAATGCGCGTTTTTTTTCTTCTGAATGCTCGTTGGAGGACTAAACACACATCAAACACAGACTGAAGCATCTTATGAAAGGGGCTTAAGTGTGCTATATAATAACAGTTTAACAATAATAAACAGTATTTATGTTAGCGTCGGAGATATATAAATTTATCTTAGCTAAATTAATTGATCTGGACTCATTACGTCATGCCTAACATGCTGCATGTTGAAAATGAATACAACAGGTTGATTTTTAATTCATTTATTTATTCAACACCACAAACTGTATATCACAAACACTGAGAATTAAATTGAACACTTTTAAAAACACGTTAACTGAACTGTTATGAACTGGACTCTTCTGTTTTCATCCTGCACTGGACCCACATCCGAAAAGGCACCGGCCCGCTTCGTGGAACGAGAGCTTCGACCTCGCAGGAAAAAATAAAAAATAAAACCTCAGTTGGTTGTTCTGTGATGGAAGTTAACACAAGGAAAAATTATTAAGAACATTGTTTACCTGCTGTAACTCAGCTGATTCTCACAGACTAAAGTCCGACATCGTCACTCGGTTCCGGTCCAGTCAGCGTCTGGTGTGCAGCTGGTTAGATGAAGAGGTCCCGCTTGGTGTCAAATATGTCGACTCTTCTTCAAATTCCAGCTTTAACTTGTCGTTAACTTGTTGACAACAACTTGTAGTTAGCTGAACTTTTAGCCAGAGAGGAAAACAGACTGACGTAGCATGCATGCGCAACGGTGAAGGTTCAAACATTCACAGCGCCATCTAATGGCCCGGCATGGTAACTACAGTGAATTCATGAATCATGAGCGAATCCATGTAAACACTTGAATTCGCCCGTCTAAACGAAAAACTTTTCATCTAATTAACATACCCAAAACCTCTGTTTCCCCCCCACAGTGTCCGTGTAAACAGGGCCTGAGAATTATCGGATTTGATACCTGGATTACTGAGCATGAACTTTCTCGTCTAGTACCCTACATAATTATCAAAAAACCCATACGTTTGGGAGCCATAATGAAGGGAAAAAAGTGTTAATGGCCTACCAGGATGCTGTTGACGCCGTTCTCCTCGGTCCATCCTCTATACCTGTATTCCATTTTACATTTACGACGTAAAACCACGTTCACAGTACAGTATTCCTCCACCGCTGCACCGCGTATAGTACAATATTTTCCGCCACTGCACCGCGTACAGTACAATATTTTCCGCCACTCCACAGCGTAAAGTACAATATTTTCTGCCCTTGCTTTACATTTACGACATAAAACCGGTCCATCTGCCGTATTCTGCATTCCGTTTACAACTTAAAACCGCGTTCACAGTACTACAATGCAGTGTGTTCCTCCGCCGCTACGTTTACGACGTAAAACCGGTCCATCCGCTGTATTCCGCATTCCGTTTACGACGTAAAACTGCGTAACTCGGCTTTTCATTCTTATTTTTTAATTTTAAAAAAATGTATGGGAGATGCGTCGTAACTACGAAACATTGTAACTCGAGACATCATAACCCGAGGACTACCTGTAAAAGGAGATGGGACGTAGAGCAAAGAGGGAAGTAGCTAAGGCAAAGCAGAGGACTATGATGAGTTGTATGGGAGACTGGACACTAAAGAGCGTGAGAAGGACTTGTACTGATTGGCAAGATAGAGGGATCAGGCTGGAAAGGATGTGCAACAGGTTAGGCTTATTAAAGATGGGAATGGTAATGTTCTAACAAGTGAGGAGAGTGTGACAGGAAGATGGAAGGAGTACTTTCATGAGCTAATGAATGAAGAGAATGAAAGAGAAAGAAGAGTAGAGGTCATAGAATCTGTGGACCAGGAAGTGGGAAAGATTAGTGAGTGTGAAGTCCGGAAAGCTCTGAAAAGAATGAAGAAGGGGAAGGCAGTAGGACCTGATGACATACCAGTGGAGGTTTGGAAATGTCTTGGAGAGATGGCAATGAGGTTTTTGACTCAAATATTCAATGGCATATTTGATGGTGAGAAAATGCCTGAGGAATGGAGAAGAAGTGTGCTGGTGCCCATTTTTAAGAACAAGGGTGATGTACAGAGTTGTAGCAACTACAGGGGAATTAAGTTGATGAGCCACACAATGAAGATCTGGGAGAGAGTTGTGGAAGGAAGGCTTAGACAAGAGGTGACTATCTGTGAGCAACAGTATGGTTTCATGCCAAGAAAGAGCACCACAGATGCCATCTTTGCTTTGAGGATGTTGATAGAGAAGTACAGAGAGGGTCAGAAAGAACTCCATTGTGTGTTTGTGGATTTAGAAAAAGCATATGACAGGGTGCCAAGAGAGGAGGTGTGGTATTGCATGAGGAAATCTGGAGTGGCAGAAAAGTATGTTAGACTGGTACAGGACATGTATGAGGACAGCAGGACAGTGGTGAGATGTGCTGTAGGAGTGACAGATAGCTTCAAGGTGGAGGTGGGATTGCATCAAGGATCGGCTCTGAGCCCCTTCTTGTTTGCTCTGGTGATGGACCGACTAACAGATGAGGTCAGGCAGGAATCCCCATGGACTATGATGTTTGCAGATGACATTGTGATCTGTGGTGAGAACAGGGAACAGGTGGAAGAGAACTTGGAGAGGTGGAGGTATTCACTTGAAAGAAGAGGAATGAAAGTCAGCCGTAGTAAGACAGAGTACATGTGTGTGAATGAGAGGGAGGCCAGTGGAACAGTGAGGCTACAAGGAGCAGAGGTCACAAAGGTGCAGGACTTCAAGTACTTGGGGTCCACTGTCCAGGAAAATGGGGAATGTGGTAAAGAGGTGAAAAAGAGAGTCCAGGCAGGATGGAGTGGATGGAGAAAAGTTTCAGGAGTGATTTGTGACAAAAAGGTGTCAGCAAAGGTCAAAGGAAAAGTTTACAAGACAGTGGTGAGACCAGCTATGTTGTATGGTCTGGAGACAGTGTCATTGACAAAAAGACAGGAGAAAGAACTGGAAGTAGCAGAAATGAAGATGCTGAGGTTCTCCTTAGGAGTGACAAGGATGGATAAGATCAGGAATGAGATCATCAGAGGTACAGCACATGTTGAACAACTGGGAGATAAAGTTAGGGAGGCCAGACTGAGATGGTTTGGACATGTCCAGAGGAGGGACAGTGGGTATATTGGTAGAAGGATGTTAGAAATGCAGCTGCCAGGAAAAAGACAAAGAGGAAGGCCAAAGAGGAGATATATGGATGCAGTTAGAGAGGACATGGAGGTAGTTGGAGTGAGGACAGAGGATGCAGAGGACAGAGTGAGGACAGAGGATGCAGAGGACAGAGTGAGGTGGAAGAGGATGACTCGCTGTGGCGACCCCTGAAAAGGGAAAAGCTGAAAGAAGAAGAAGAAGAAGTTTTCACATGGAACAAATTTTTATTCAAAATTCTAAAATGTATTACCCTACTCTGCACACTGGCTCATCACATCGGCAGACATCATTCACACATTTTTACAATTAGCTATGAGAGCTTTAGCACAAAAGGGCAACAGGTGAGGTCTTCTGTTTTGGAGCAATGGATGCCAACATTGGAAACAGGCAGAGACTGGGGAGTGAGAGTAAGAGGAGTAAAACGGGGAGGACGAGGATGAGGACGAGGAAGGCCAAGCACCGTAACCTCTGATGAGATCCGAGCCACTGTGGTTGATCATGTTCCCAACCATGGTCTAAAAACGATGGAGGCTAGACAAAGAGCAGAGCCAGATTTGAGCAGATACACTGTAGCATCCATCATATGGACTTCTCAAAATGAGAATAGGAAAGAAATCTACTCTCACTAGAAAACTGCAGTACTCCATATCAATATATTACTCAGTGAGTACAGTAGTACAGTACTGCCTTTGAACCATTATGTAGGACTGTAAAAATTAAGTATGTTTAAAGCATTTGTGAAAAGTATTCCTACTTTGTAATCATACACAGTGTTTACAGTATTTTACTATTTGTATTGCAGAAGTGAAAAATTACCAACACACTGTGGACTAGGGCTTTAACAGACTACTCGAGTAATCGACGCATCGATTACTTGGACCTCTATAGAGTTTTTTAATTTAAAGTCGAGTATTCGTAGTGACGTCATCACGTCACAGTTACAGAACAGAAAATGAATCAACTTCCTGTTTGGAGCGCATTGCGAACTGGTGTTACACCATATTCTGTGACCACCGTATATTGTGACCGTAGGGGGCGGTGTTGCATGAACTGTTGCAGGTCACAGAATGTAACACCAGGTCCAATCGACCAAACCAGAACCAGCTTCCTCTGACCTTGTTTCACAAATAAAAGGCAAAAAATATTAATCTCTAAACCTATAAAAACCTATTAACATATTAATCTCTAAAACTAAACCTAATGTGCAGCACCACAGGCGGTGGTGCATGGTGGTCAACCGCCCCACTGTTTTTAGTTTCGTTTTTGACGTGCCGCACATTTTTTTCACTTTTGCAGCTTAATAATAATAACTAACAGTTTTGTGTTTCCTGTGACTTATTTGCTGTAAGATAAATGGTAGGAGCATAATACATGCTCCCAATGTTTTGTTGGTCTTTTTTTGTAAATAATAAATTACGGTACATTTTTTTCTGCGGTTTTAATTACTGGTAGTTAATTGTTTTTTGCATCTTGAGATCCTATGACATCATCAACTACTCGAGCTCTACTCAAGTATTATTATGTTAATGTCGTGTTTTTAAATTATGTACTCGTTCAACCCTTACTGTGGACAGGAACATCTTCTGTCTCCTCTACAGGAAACTGAAATTATGAACATGGTCCTATAAAACAATGTCATAACATTGTGGCAAATACAAAGAAATAGAAAACAATGATGTGTTTCAAAATATCAATAAGGTAAGCTTTTAAAAACTATACTTTGTCTTGAGCAGAAATAACTTGAGGATGAATCAGGTATGCAGGATGTCATTTGAATACAATTCAGAAAGAGTCAAAAATTGTCAAATAACTATATGTAAGAAAGTCCAATTCAATATACTCCACAATTAATGCATAATCTCAACATTGTATAAATTATTCATATTTCAGTATTGTATATATATA
>JBBPBX010044353.1:16347-27497 GCA_038048925.1 Garcialebias charrua | reverse complement strand
AAACTAACGACTCGCCGTCGAATGGTCGACACAAAACACACAATAAAATCATCCGGCCACGTTAATTTGGCTTGAAACAGCGGGGTTCTCTACGGATTTATCCATTAGTAACCCAGCACTACCAACAGGCAGACACAGAGTTAGCGTCTATAGGTAGTCAACAGATTTAATGAAAAGTAACTAAAATACATAAAAATAACGACTCACCGTCAAATGGTCGACACAAAACCCTCAATAAACTCCTCCGGCCGCGTTAATTTGGCTTGAAACAGCGGGGTTCTCTACGGATTTATCCAAGTACCCAGCACAAACAGTAGCCACAGAATTAGCCCCCGAGTTCACCTCTGAGTGACCCGGAAGATGTCAAGATGGAATAGTCCATTTTTAGTAGGGGGATAAAGAAATCGACCGTTTTTTTAATTGCGTATTTAATGATCGTTTTCATCGTAACTATAATTATTTTTATGTTAAATGTACATTAACAAGCAGGATCAATGTTAGTGATGTAGGTGACTGCACGGGGCGAGGCGGGGCCGGGGCCACTGCTGAAATGGGACCCCCAGGCATTTACCTACATGGTAGAGCCGAGTCTGTTCTCAGCTCTGCCCCCCTCCCCCTCACACCCTTTCCTCCTCTCTGCTGTTTACGGTGGGGAAAAAGGTAAAACAAGCAGCATAAGAGCTTGTAAATAAGTTTATTGGTTTTTACTGATAGATAATTAGTTATTAGCGGTACTGCATTTTAAATAAAAATAGCACAAATCCGCTTATGAATTATAAAAGTTAGTCAATTCACAAAAACGCTGACAAAAAGTTTAGGTCCACTGTAAGCGGATTAGCGCTTTAGCGCTACCTAAGCGTTCATTTTCCCACCACTGATAATAATCAGAGGTTATTTAGTTTGCTTGTTTAGGTGTTTTTGACATGTTTCACATGATCTTATCATTCTTTCAATGTCTTTATTTATTCCTGGCCAAATCACAGTTTCCCTGGCCCTTCTTTTGCACTTCTCAATACCAAGATGACCTTCATGTATTCTACACAGAATATCTTGCCGTAAATTTTGTGGAATAACAATCCTGTTCTGCTTTAATAAAAGTCCATCCACTTAGCTCAATTCACTTCTAATGTGGTAGAATAATGAACTAGATCCTTCTGGCCATCCATTCTCCATGTGTTCAACCACACGTTGTAACTCTGCATCTGCTGCTGTTTCTGCTACTATCTGTCCAAACTTTGCATTAGATACAGGTAAAGCTGCATACACCATGTTCACATAGCTTTCCACATCTTCTGCAGTAGTACTCATTGCATCCTTAAGAAGTGCTCGTGACAGTGCATCAGCTATGATAAGGTGTTTTCCTGGTGTATATATCAGTTCGAAATCATATCTCTGAATTTTCATCATCATTCGTTGAATTCTTGAAGACATATCATTCAAATTATTTCTAACTATTGTTACAAGTGGTCAATGATCCGTTTATACAGTGAATGATGGTAAGCCATAAACATAACTGTGAAACCTCTCCAGTCCAAAAACTAATCCTAGACATTCTTTTTCAATTTGAGCATAACGACACTCTGCTTCTGTCATCGATCTGGATGCATAAGCAACTGGTTTCCACAGCTCACCCTCAGCTTGCAGTAACACAGCTCCTAGTCCGTCCTTGGAACCATCTGTCGACACCTTAATGCTCTTTGTTGGATCATAAAAGGTCAACACAGGTGCAGTAGTCAGTAGTTTTTTAAGGCTTTCCCACTCACAATCATGTTCATCAGTCCACTGAAAATCATTGTCTTTACACAAAAGCTGTCTAATACTGGACGTTCTAGCTGTGAGATTGGGAATAAATTTACCAACAAAGTTTATCATACCCATGATGTGCTGTACTCCAGTTTTATCTTTGGGTCTTGACATGTTAAGTATGGCATTTATTTTTTTCCTGACTTGGCTGAATGCCCTGCACCGATAACTTATCTCCCAAAAATACAGTTTCTTCAACTCCAAAAAGACATTTACTTTTGTTGAGTTTTAGTCCATGACTTCTAATGCGCTCAAACACTTTGACAAGCCTCTTATTGTGCTCTTGACAAGTAGAACCCCAGATTATGATGTCATCAACATACACTCGAACTCCTTCAAGTCCTTCAACAATCTGTTCCATTGCTCTGTGAAATATTTCAGATGCTGAGACTATTCCAAATGGTAGTCTCAAAAACAGTATCTGCCAAAAGGAGTATTGAAAATACAATACTTGCTGCTACTTTCATCAAGTTTCAACTGCCAAAAACCTTGTGAAGCATCCAATTTTGTGAAATATTTGGCACCTGCCATTTCACTAGTAATTTCTTCACGTTTGGGTATCTGGTAATGCTCACGTTTAATGTTTTCATTCAAATCCTTTGGATCCACGCACAATCTCAGTTCTCCATTCTTTTTCTTCACACACACCATCGAGCTAACCCAATCTGTTGGTTCTTCAATTTTTTAATCACTCCTAACATAGTCATGCGTTCAAGCTCTTTCTTCACTTCATCTCTTAATGGTGTAGGAAATCTTCGAGCTAGATGTATTACTGGTTTTGCATTTTCTTTTAACTGTATCTTATATGTAAAAAGTAGTACACCAAATCCTTTAAATACATCAGCATAGCTTTGCACTATAGAATGAACAAAGTCATGTTGCTTACTTACAGCTGCATCAATGCGATTCACTCTTTTCACCAACTGCAAGTCTTCACAGGCTTTGTCACCTAAAAGAGAGTCCAAACCATCACTAACTACAGTACAGAGAATAATAGATGATGTGTTTTTCCTTTGACGGTCACTACACGTTCCCAAACACCTTATACTTTGTCCATTATAATCTTTGAGTGTGATTACTTTATTCTCTACTTTTGGCTTGACTTTCATTGTTTTAATGTCAGACATACTGATCAGGTTTGCTTTAGCACCAGTGTCCAATTTCATGGGAATAATAGTGCCATTAATTTGCAACGGTGCTATCCATTTATCTTCTCGGATAACATGAATTGTTTCTTGTGGTTCATCTTCAACCAAATTTACAGACCTTCCTCTTCTTTTCGAAAAGCACTGCTTGGCAAAATGGTTTTTTTCCCCCCCACTGAGAACATTGCTTTCCATACGTAGGACATTGTTTCAGCTTATGTCGAGAACCACATCTCTTACAGTTGAACATCTCTTCATCCATACGTTGCACAGGTCGTTGTCCTCTGCAATGTTTTCCTCTGCTTGAAATTGCACCAACCACAACAGATACACCGATGCTGGCCGGGTTGTCTTCTGCGTTGTTGAAAGTCCTCAGGTGCATCCGGGAGAGCTCACATGCCTGGCAAATCTTCATAGCTCCTTCCAAGGTAAGCTCCATTTCTCTCAACAGCCTTTCTCGGATCTGCTTGTCTGCCACGCCGAACACTATCTGGTCACGAATCATGGAGGTTTTTCAAGGTGCCAAAGTTATATGTCTGAGCTTTCAGCTTCAGATCAGTCAGAAAACTATCAAACGGTTCATGTTGATGCTGCACACGAGATCGGAACACATATATCTCGTATGTTTCATTTTTCTTTGGTGAACAGTGTCTATCAAAATAATCAAGCACATTCTTCAACTTGTCTTTGTCCTCTTCGTTATCAAAAACAAATATGTTGTACACTTCAATGGCTTGTGAACCTGCTATCATCAGCAGTAGTAATACCTTTCTGCTGTCTGGCTTCTCATCCAGTCCCATGGCCTTCACATACAGCAGAAACTGTTGCTTGAAGTTCCTCCAACTGCTGTCAACATTGCCGCTCAGCTTCAAATTCTCTGGTGGCTTCAAAGAATCCATGTTCCTTGTTAGTGATCCAATCTGGTTACTGTACTTTACTCCTGACACCATGTTGTGTTCCGTTTAATACCACCAAGAGAGTCCAACATGTTGTTTGAACACCACTTTATTCTGCTATGTCACACCTGACAACAATCAAGTCTTCTTCACTTATATACCTTTTTACACCACCATGTAACCAAGAGTTATACTGACACCAAGTGGCTAAACTGTTACATCATCATATCATGACACTGTTGACAAACAAGGTGTGGGCGGAAATTGTACTACTGTTAGTCGAAGACCATGAGGAGGGAAACTTAACAGGAGGCAGAAGGAGAAGAGGAAAGTCAAGAATGTAGGACTGAGGGTTGCAATTCTAAATGTGGGGACAATGACAGGCAAAAGTAGGGAGCTGGCAGGCATTCATTCATTCAACCTTTATTTAAACAGATAAATCACATTGAGCCTTGAAGACTCATTTACAAGTGAGACCTGTTGGACAGACAATAAAGTGGTGAAAATGATGGCACAATACAGAGAAGGAAGATAGATATTTTATGTGTCCAAAAGACCAAGTGGAAGGGCAGCAAGGCTCAAACCATTGGAACAGGGTTAAGACTGTTTTACCATGGTGTGGATAGAAAGAGAAATGGAGTAGGGGTGGCCCTGAAGAGGAGTTGGCAAAGAATGTAGTAGAGGTGAAGAGAGTGTCAGATAGGGTGATGTACCTGAAGGTAGAAGTAGAAGGTCTGATGTTAAACATTGTCAGTGGTTATGCTCCACAGGTTGGATGTGATATGGAGGAGAAAGATACATTTTGTAAAGACCTGCATGAAGTGATAGAGAGTATTCCTAGCTAGGAGAGAGTGATGATCGGAGCAGACCAGAATGGACGTTGGTGAAGGAAACAGAGAGGATGAGAAAGTGATGGGTAGGTTTGGTGTCAAGGAAAGAAACCAGGAAAGACAGATGGTGGTGGATTTTACCAAGAGAATGGAAATGGCTATAGTCAATACCTATTTCCAAAAGAGGGAAGAACATGGAGTGGCCTGTAAGAGTGGAAGAAGGAGTACGCAGGTCGACTACATTCTGTGTAAAAGAGGAAAACTGATGGAGATTGGAGACTGTAAGGTTGTGGCAGGGAGAGCGTGGCCAGACAGCAGTGGATGGTTGTGTGTAGAATGACTGTTGTTGCAAAGAAGAGAAAAAGAGTAAAATCAGAGAAGAAGACCAAATGGTGGAAGCTGAAGAAGGAGGAATGTTGTAAGACATTCAGAGAGGAGCTTTTAAAGGCTCTGGTTGGTAAGAACGAGCTTCCAAATGACTGGATTACTATAGCAACAGTAATTAGAGAGACAGGTAGGAAGGTACTTGGTGTGTCATCTGGACAGAGAATGGATGATAAGGAAACCTGGCGGTAGAATAGTGGAATGCAGGACGTCATTCGAAGAAAGGGGTTATCCAAGAAGAAATTTGACAGTGAGAGGAGAGAGGAGACAGGAATATAAGGAGATGGGATGCAAAACAAAGAGGGAGGTAGCTAAGGCAAATCAGAAGACAAATGATGAGCTGTATAGGAGGCTGGACTCTAATGAGGGTCAGAAGGACTTCATGTGCAACAAGTTAGGCTTGTTAAAGATAGAAATGGTAATGTTCTAACAAGTGAGGAGAGTGTAGCGGGAAGATGGAAGGAGTACTTTGAGGAGCTAATGAATGAAGAGGATGAAAGAGAAAGAAGAGTAGAGGTCATAGAAGCTGTTGACCAGGAAGTGGGAAAAATTAGTGAGGGTGAAGTCTGGAAATCTTTGAAAAGAATGAAGAATGGAGAAGGCAGTAGGACCTGATGACATACCAGTGGAGGTTTGGAAATGTCTTGGAGAGATGGCAGTGAGGCTTTCAACTCAAATATTAAATGGCATATTTGAGAGTGAGAAAATGCCTGAAGAATGGAGAAGAAGTTTGCTTTTGCCCATTTTTAAGAACAAGGGTGATGTACAAAATTGTACCAACTACAGGGGAATTAAGTTAATGAGCCACACGATGAAGATCTGTGAGAGAGTTTTGGAAGCAAGACTTAGACAAGAGGTGACTATCTGTGAGTATTAATGGTTTCATGCCAAGAAATAGCACCACAGATGCCATCTTTGCTTTGAGATTGTTGATGGAGAAGTACAGAAAGAACTCCATTGTGTCTTTGTGGATTTAGAAAAAGCATATGACAGAGTGCCAAGAGAGGAGGCATGGTATTGCATAAGGAAATCTGGTATGGCAGAGAAGAATGTTAGATTTGTACAGACATGTATGAGGACAGTAGGACAGTGGTGAGATGTGTTGTAGGAGTGACAGATAACTTCAAGGTGGAGGTGGAATTGTATCAAGGATTGGCTCTGAGCCCCTCCTTGTTGGCTCTTGTGATGGACCGTCTAAAAGATTAGGTCAGGCAGGAATCCCCATGGACCATGATGCTTGCAGACGACATTGTGATCTATGGTGAGAACAGGGAACAGGTGGAAGAGAACTTGGAGAGGTAGAGGTATGCACTTGGAAGAAGAGGAATGAAAGTCAGTCATAGTAAGACAGAGTACTGTACATGTGTGTAAATGAGAGGGAGGCCAGTGGAACATTGAGGCTACAAGGAGCAGAGGTCACAAAGGTGCAGTCATTCAATTACTTGGGGGTCCACTGTCCAGGAAAATGGGGAATGTGATAAAGAGGTGAAAAAGAGAGTCCAGGCAGGATGGAGTGGATGGAGAAAAGTTTCAGGAGTGATTTGTGACAAAAACGTGTCAGCAAAGGTCAAAGGAAAAGTTTACAAGACAGTGGTGAGACAAGCTATGGCCTAGAGACAGTGGCATTGATAAAAAAGACTGATATGGTTTGGACATTACGCATTGTAGGTGGCTGTGGTTGAGTGGTTAGAGCAGTCTTCCTCCAATGCAAGAGTTGGGGGATCGAATCCACCAACAGTCACATGCCGAAGTGTCCCTGGGCAAGACACTTAACCCCTCATTGCCGCCGATGTGTGTGCCAACGGTATATGAATGTGATAAAGCACTGATTAGTCTCTTTAGAACGATTAGTTCAGTTAGCTTTGTAGAGATATAGTAGAGCACTGTATGAATGGGTAAATGAGGGCACAGATTGTAGTGTAAAGCGCTTTTGAGTATCTTGATCAGATAGAAAGGCACTATATAAGTAGTCCCAGAGCCCTATAGAGAGAGGGAGTTGTGACACTCTTTGTACTCGCCGATAGGCAGTCACGTGGTTCACGCAAGTTTCAATAGTTCCAAGCAGCTTGTCGCTGTCAGTCAGTTTGAACAGCTACTGGCGCAACAGAACACACAATTCGACTTTTCTTACTTTGTCCGGCGTCTTTCAGTAATTATTGAGCAGCAACAAACTGATTACTTAACTGATTATTGATTATTTCACTGACTATGCGTTTTATTAAAGCATTTTTAGACGTGGCAGATGCATTTATCATCACAGTGAAACGAGAACACATTTGTTAGAAAATAAATGTATATGCAATACAATGATCAATATAGCCATGTCAACAGTGTTTTATAATGTTACACGTGTAAAAAAAAAAAAAAAGAGTAACACTTATTATAAAGCTATTTCTGATGTTCTGTGCATGAGAATTCTCCACCTTGTCCTCCATGCCAGCAGTATCTGCTCCAGCTTACCTTAGATCTGGGATGAAGTCTTCATTTCTGCACATTATATAATTGTTCTATTTGTGTGTGTTTTTTTATAGCAACAAAGTACCTGGATAACAGAGTTGATTGTGCTTGTAGCCTGACTACCACTCTAAAATTGTAATTCACTGATTAAAATTTTAATTTAAATGAAACTGTTTCTAGTTATAATCATAACAGATGACAAAATAAGTGTTAATTGTGCAAAAATAAATTACAAAACAATTATAAAATATGTAAAATGTAAAACAAGCTTTAATGAAGTACGCTTACTACTATTGTTTATTAATTACATCATCTCAAGTCAGCAGGAGCAACATCACCTTCATCACAACAACAAAAACTGAGTGCTGTAAGTTTAATCTGCACAAACATTTTCAATCAGGGCTCAAAATATTTATACTATTTATTAATTACATACAGGAAGCACAACAAGATGGAAGCAAGTGGTGTCTTACCATTTCAGTGGCAATTCTACCAATGGGGCAAATTATAAGCCAATCATTCTAGAAAACATTGAAAGAGCAGCTTCCATAGGCCTTCACGTGCTAAACATCACTACTGACATGGGCAGTGCTAACAGAGCGATGTGGCGGGCATTTGGAGTGGGCCACAACAAAACACCCAGCAAGACCAGATAAAAGGCTTTACTTCATGCCAGATGTCCCACATCTGGTAAATAATTTGAAGAGTGCCCTGGTTCGTGGACAGACTTTTATAATTCCACCAGACATTGTGCTAAAAGAGGGACTTCAACACAATGAAGTTTCACTGGGTCCGTTGAAAGATTTGGTTGATTTTCAGGAAGAAATGCCTTTGAAAATAGCACCAAATCTCACAAAAAACTCTTCAGCCAAGTCATTTTAAGAAAATGAAGGTGGAGCCTGCAATGCATGTTTTCAGCAAGTGCAGGTGTGAAATATATGGTGGAGCAGGAGCAGCGACGTCCCTCCAACCTGACAACAACCTGGTTTCTGGAGCAGGTGAACCACTGGTTTGATCTGATGTCCTCTCGCCACCCCGTGTCTACTGTCTTCTGGCAGAGTTCCTGGACATTAAGGAGACATTTCACAGTCCTGGCATAAGTGTGGAGCAGCTGATTGGAAACAAGTCCTTCTGATTTCATCAACAGTGAAACCTGTATTCTGTACCATCTTACAGGATACATGTACAGTACATAGTAAATAAAGTCATCACACATTCCACCATATGTGATGGATGCTCAAGTTCAATTAAACAAAATGATGAGACTCTGGAAGGAGAGCATGGCACCTTACTGACACTGAAGGAATTCAAATCAAAGCCCTGTGTCGGCCATCACATGAAGCCTTCAGTCTGGTCCAGAAAGTTGAAAGGCTTTTCAGAACAAGGACCAGTCAATCCTTCATGGAGCTTCCCAACGCCTTTGATACTCTATGGAGAGAAGCAAGTGTATTAGAAAGCATTCTTCCTTCATGTCATGATGTGCAAAGAAAATAGCCAGCAGGTTAATCAGGCTGAGACTAAGAATAGCAGCAAAACATATCTTAAATGAAAGAAAAAGAATTCCGTGCAATGTTGTGTAAAGGATTTTGGGTGTCAGTATTAAACTGACACACTTTACCTTAATTATTTACTTATTCAGATTGAATAGTAATTCACAGGTTCTCTCTTTTTCAGGTTTACCCAATATTTCTGTGATCTTTTATGATGGACAATAACCATAAAGCCATTAAGTGACAATGAGGCGTTTATTTTAGTCGGTATGCCAAAAGACACTACCTTTTATTTAAAATAAATCAACTAAAATTAACACCATTACACTTGATTGACTGATTTCAATTTCTTGCAATTTAACACGTCAGCAAACTTGATTGTAACACAACAGACATCAGTACACGATGACAATAATACTTTTTTTTATCTGTAGGCTTTAGCTTAATGTAGTTTCCAGCTTAAAATGATATGGGAAAGGAGGAAGTAGGAGTGAGGAGGAAAGGGAAGTTTAAAGGAAGTTATCTATTGTGAGTTTAACCAGAACTAACACTTCTCCATACGAAAACCAGCTCGACTCCATAGCACGTTCCAGCAAGCATCAGCAACTCTGTACCTGTTAGACGTTCGTCTCGGTTGGTAGAGTTATAGAAGCAGTCTCAGCTCCACAGGTCGTAGGCCCGTGAAGTCCGGTTGTACCTTGTCGTGTTTATGGATTCACGTGTTGTGACGCCTGCCTTTTTCGTCAAAGACAGTGGCACGTCCTGGTTAGTTTTCAAAATAAAGCATTCCTCAAGAAAGTTCTAGGGAGCTCTTGCTCTGTGAACTTGATGGAGACATCCATAAGTTCCCACTGATAAGCCAATCTTTGACTCGTGACTGCAGCTTAATCAGCTATCAAAACAGAGAGCTGTCAGGCCTCGCTGTCCATTCCAACTCTGCCCTCTTCCAACTCTGCAAAAACTCTGAAGCGTTCCGGAAGCAAAACGCTTTTTCTAAAGTGTTGAGATTAGGAAAACAGTCTCCTCATTGGTCCACGTGCCAAGTGAGGAGAGTGAAAACGTAAAGCGAAAACTTCAAGGTCAACAGAAAGTCTGTTTAGAAAACAGAGAGGACTGTTTTAGGAAAAGTGTCTGAAAGTGCAGACATACAGACGCTCGTTAGAGATTTAGCTGTTTCTCATTTTAAAACAAAACTGAACAAGTCAGTTTGACATATTATTCAACTCTGACACGTATTAGACACCTTCATTTGCAGAAGTGACACAGTAATGCTTCACATTAAAGAATAACACAGCATATAACATGATCATAAAACATATTGTAAAGATACAACATTGCTCATGAATAACACAGGTGAATGCTTTGATTATATTTGTACATTATTAGAACAAAATCAAAGAATAGAAATAGTCTCTTGGTGAATGAATATGTTCTTTGATTCAAACTATAAAAGACTAAATGTCTGTTTACTGAGAGGTCAGTATAGGTTATCACTGGAACAGTTCAAAAAAGACAAAGGTGTAATCTCGCATCATAGTCTGTCATGTCATCTGTCATGTCCACTACAGCTGGGCATCTTGGAAGTAAAAGCCAGACAAAAAACATGAAGAAAAAACAAACAGCATCTTGTGCCACAACAAGCAAGCCCCCACCAAACACCTTGATTGTTGCCATGGAGGAGCTTGGGCTATCATTTGAAAACACCACCCAGTGCAGCTTCAACACCTTTACATATGGATGGTATGCTTGGAGGGATTTTTATGTCCCTTACAATTATTTAATTTCACTGATTATGCATAAGTTATAGTTATACATAAGTCTTGGCATCCTCAGTAAATTTCAGAGGCTTGCATTTGGCATTTGAAAAACTAATTTCTAATCACTTCAATTTGATTTTGATTTTGACAGCCTCCCCATCAACCGGTCAGCTCCAGCACTCCACCATTAACGTACCAGCTCCATCTCTCTATCATTGAGGACTGACAAGTTCCACCAACCTGGTGTCATTTCTTAGCTCACAGCTCAGTCAATCTGAAAACAAGATGCACATGAATGTGATAGTTTAATATATATTAGACAATATATATTATTGATATTAATATCAGTCTAAAATATATATATTTTATTGTTCTACAACTTATTGAT
>JBBPBX010044353.1:0-16329 GCA_038048925.1 Garcialebias charrua | reverse complement strand
ATATAAATGTTCTACAACTTATTGATGCTGATATGTTCTTGGACATAATTCTTATTTCTTGTTCTGTCTTGAAAGAGAGCCTAATCTCAACTTGGCCCATGATTACCATACACTAAACTAATAATATAATACAAATTCAAATTAACAGTCCTGCAGTACATACCAATTTGTGAAGGTTATGGTGTTAAAATAATTTTATTCAAACATCTTGATTCAAGAATTATTGTTTTGGGGAGACAGAAAATGAGATATTGTACCTTTGTGATACTTTGTTTGAATGCAGTTCACTGAAGTCATTCTCCTGTGGTTTACCTGGAAAACATTAAAAAAATTACTCATCTCCACAATCACATTTTTCTTTAATGATAATGTCACAATTTATGCTGCAGTCTTTGACAAAGGATCTATAGTTTGAACTAGATTAAACCGCATCAATCTCGCAGAAAAAAAGACTAAGTATTTTCTAGTTGAGAGTTCAGTGATTGGAATTATCATAAAAAATAAAAATATAAGCTTTGAAAATTTAAGCTGTAATGGATATTTTAAAACAATGAATTAGACATAAATAGACCCACTTAAACCATCATGATGGCAGAGCTAGCTGTAGTTAACACACAACTAGCAATTTGAAATGTTTAATTAACAAAAAACTGGCGACATGAAGTATTAATGTTGATAAATTGTGGCCAGAACAGTCAGCTAACACCTCAAAGTGGCAAAAAAAAAAAAAGCTGTATTTTCATCAACTTACCGGAGAAAACACAGAGAATGTATTACGTTCAATGGTAGAACCGGGGCTGTTAGTCACTATTAGCAGCTCCATGACCCACGTGACTTCCGCATTCCATTATTTCTATGGGAGTCAATGGGAGTGTCACAACTCTCTCTCTATAGGGCTCTGAGTAGTCCATTTACCATTCCATTTACATATCCAGACGAGGGACAGTGGGTATATTGGTAGAAGGATGTTAGAAATGCAGTTGCCACGAAAAAGAAAACGAGGAAGGCCAAAGAAGAGTTATATGGATGCAGTTAGAGAGGACATGGAGGTAGCTGGCATAAGGACAGAGGATGCAGAAGACAGAGTGAGATAATAATAATAATAATAATGAATTTAATTTATAACGCACTTTTTATTAACAAAAATTTCAAAGTGCAACTAAAATCAAAGATCAAATAAAACAAGTGATAAAATTAAGTAAAATCAATGATAAAACAACAAAAATCAATAATAAAATCAATTAAAATAATATAATATCAACTAATATCTAAGATAAAATCATGCGGAGGCAGAGTAGGCTCGCTTAAAAAGAAAAGTCTTTAAGCCTTGTTTAAAGTCAACCAGTGACTGTGGAGCTCTCAGGTAGCCAGGGAGGGAGTTCCATAGGCAGGGGGTAGCCACACAGAATGCCTGGTCTCCCATGGTCCTTAATTTGGTTTGTGGAATGTGAAGGAGATTACTGTTCTGTGACCGTAGAGAACGGGTTGATGAATATGGTGCAAGAATGTCCTTTAGATAATCTGGTGAAGTTCTGTGTAAGCATCGGTGTGTAATGAGAGCAGTTTTGTACTGGATTCTGTTGGTGACAGGAAGCCAATGGAGGTTATGGAGAATGGGTAATATGTTCAAATTTACGAGCTCTCAATAAAATCCTTGCTGCACTGTTTTGAATATATTGAAGCTTCTGAAGGTTTTTGCCAGGGATTCCAATAAACAGGGAGTTGCAGTAGTCGAGCCTGGAGGAGACAAAGGCATGGACGAGTTTCTCAGCATCAGAAAAAGTTAGAGATGGGCAAAGTTTGGAGATGTTTCGAAGATGGAAGAAGCAGGTTTTAAACAGATGCTTAATGTGATTTTCAAATGTAAGATGAGAGTCCATTTTTATTCCAAGATTTGTAACAGAGGTGGAGAGGGGGATGTCTTGTCCAGAAAAGGAAATTGTTGTTATAGTTGATGTTTGTACCTGGTGAGGGGTGCCAATCAGTATGGCCTCAGTCTTGGAGCAGTTTAATTGAATAAAGTTCGGATTCATCCATGCCCTTATTTCCTCCAGGCAGGTAGAGAGGGTAGTGAGTGAAGATGGCGATGACAGTGGTGATGATGATGATGATGCTTCAGTCCTGATGTAAAGCTGTGTATCGTCAGCATAATAGTGAAAATAAATGTTGAACTGATTAATAATTTGACCTAAAGGCAACATGTAAAGGGAAAATAGCAGGGGCCTCAGAACTGACCCTTGAGGGACACCACAGGAGACACAGACTGTCGGGGAAGTGGCATTGCCAAGACTAACACATTCCAGCCTATTGGAAAGGAAATATTTGAACCAGTCCAGGACAGTGTCACAGAGACCGACCTCAACATGAACATGGTGGAGGAGGATACTATTGCTGCGTTCCAGTTGTCCTCGGAGGTCGTAATTACGAGCTTCCGAGCAGTAAAAATCAACTGGAACGCCCCCTCAGGTCGGAATTACAACTCGTGGACTCGGTCTCGCTGCACCGTACCCGAGTTCGCCGAGATCATCGTTTCAAAATGGCTGCTCCTCGCATCAACAGTGAGTGAAAGAGTTACTTTTTACTCTTTTTCGCTGTTCTTTGTGGTTTACTCAGCCGTAACTTCACATTAACGCATTCAGGCACTGTAGTTCTTTACAGTAACGATAATGATATGTTTAAACAGCCGCTGTGCGTCGACAACGGCTCGCTAAACGGGTGTGAGGCGGCATTGTTGTTGTTTAGCACAGTACTCGTTTTAGCTGTTCAGCGTTCATTGTTTATCATTAACTCAGTAACACATGTCGTACTTTACAGTGATTATTATACGATATGTCGCCTAATAATTAGAGGATGTTTCTAAGCGGTTTGTGTTTTCTAAAGAACGTGATTGTTGTGTTGATGATGTAGCTGCGTAGGAGGCCTGCAACATGTTTTTTGTTCACCTTTACATGTGTTTTTAGCTAGTAAACTAATGTTTTGCACCATAAACTGTTTTTAAAAGGTCTATCAAGATTTATCTTGGCTTGTCAGGGTGGGAATCCAGTTTAACAGAATCAATTATTTAGTTTAAAAAAAAAATGCAAAACTTGAAACCCAAACCATCCTGTCAATCCACAGCTGTGTGTGTCTGTGTTGGGTGTGTGTGTGTGTGTGAGAGAGTGAAAATCGACCTTATTTATACTTATTATTGTGGGTTAGTTTTGTGAGTAACTGTCATCTGTGATTTGTTGTTAACCATGTGTATATTTCTTTGCAGTTTATGTCAACATGAAGATGAACATGTTCCTGGACCCAAGCAGACAAACCTGTTTCCCTGGTCCCTTGCATTTTGCCAGCTGCTACTGGAACAGTGTCTTTGTGTCCAACATTACTAAGTAAGATTTTTGTGAAGTTAGTTACTGTATTTTGATTTAGTTTTAGCTGGTAGCTCATTTTACTGAGACCTCAAATTGTACCTGTGCCTTGTTGTCATACGTTATTAAAAACAATTTGAAATAACAAATGCACAAATTCTTGTCTTACTTCACAATAAGTGTGTTTTTTCAGTTGAATAAAGGAAAGCAGGTAATGAAAAGAAACTACTTAGAATGAAAGTAAATTCAGTGTAAAAGAGGAACACCTCTGGTATTCAAACACGACAATTTGTCATGATGCACTGCATAGTTTTTCATCAATATTTTTGGAAACCGATGTACTTGCAGAGAAACTAGTGCTCTCATCGGGCAGAGTTTTAAAATTACTACATAGAAATGCTTTATTTAAGCACTGACTTTTAAGCAGGTGTTATTGTTGTGGGAAACTAAGTTTTGCAGCTGGTTTTTGAAGCTGTAAAATGTGTTTACCTATACCAGCTTATGTTTTTGGCGTGGTTTATCCACACAGATATAAATGACAGCGAGAGAGTGGCATGTCAGATAAACACATTTAATCAAAACAGCACTATAACAACACTAGAACATTTTTTGACAAGTTATGACAAGCTAATACAAGTACAGCATCCACACATCACAGTAAAGAGTAATTTAGTCATTTTCATCCTGCCTTGGACAGCTGTTTGGGTGATCCTGACACACTGGTGAAGCCCCAATGCAGAGGTTATGCAGAAGGCAGGCTGCCATGATGACAATCATCACCACAGCATCAATTCGTTAGGCCAGGGGATGAAGGTGTGTCCCATTGTGCAAAATGGCCTTCAGTACTTCCATGATGATCCTGTGTGCTGAGGACTGCGAGACATCAAATTTGTCAGACATCTCCCTGAAGCTGTTCTGGTTGGCCATGTACCACAGGAACATCAGGACCTTCTTTTCTACAGGGACTGGTGCTGCACCTTGACAGTGCTCCTTCCTCCTGCAGCTGCATCATTACAGATGTGAACTGGGTCTTGTTGACTCTGAAATGACGCACAAACTTGTTGTCATCCATGTTCAGCATCACCTCCCATAGTCTTCATGATTATTCCATGTGTCCGTAGGTTTGTGTGTATCAGCAGCATCCTAAAATACAAAGAAATTAAATTGTTTTGTTACTATGGACCATATGAGTCTGAAATAAAGTTTTGATTGATTGAAGTTTAATAACAATTTTAACAATAAACCGTAAAAACGTCTGCTAATGGTTTGAGGTAGTAAAAATAAAATAACAATGTTCAGCACTTTCTGACTTTATTTATCTAATGATAACTTCTGTACTGCTGCTATAATCCTAAAAGAGATCGAATTAAAACTATAAAGTAGATGTAAGAGCCTCAAGACCAAAATTAACAAAAATAAGCTTATTTATTAAAAAAAAACTACTGGTTAAAACAACATACCTGGTTAACATTTCAAGAGCCTCAGAATTGCTTTTCAACTTCGCTGCTGGTCTGGAAACCTTTTTATAATCCAACAAAGCAAGAACAACAACAGCTTCGTAGCGGGCGTCCATCTTGTTTTCGTCATCGTGCCGACAAGCTAACTGGAACGCATTCAACTCGGAAAGACGTCATTCCAGGTTGGTAATTACGACCTCCGAGGCAACTGGAACGCAGCATATGGTCCACAGTGTCGAAAGCTGCAGTGAGGTCAAGGAGGACAAGGATGGAGGGGGAACCAGTGTCAGCAGCCATGAGGACATCATTGGTAACTCTCAGCAATGCAGTCTCAGTACTGTGAGCTGCTCGGAAGCCAGACTGAAACTTCTCATACAGGGAGTGTTGTTGTAGGTGGACCTGTAGCTGAGCAGCAACTGCTTTTTTCCAGCATTTTAGACAAAAATGGGAGGTGGGAAATTGGGCGGTAATTAGAAAGAATGTCGGGATCAAAATTAGATTTTTTCAGAAGAGGCTTAATGATGGTAGTTTTTAAAGGCAGTGGAACATGACCAGATTGTAGAGACTGATTTATTATTTGTGTGATTAATGGGCTAATTGCAAAGTTATTGGATTTTATGAGAGACGAGGGGAAGGGATCCAGGGCGCAGGATGAAGGCTTCATTTTCTTGATGATGGTCTCCACCTCACTCTGAACAACTTCATCAAAGCTTCTCAGGGACCCAGAATACAGATGGGTAGATGGCAAACGAAGATCAGGGAGGTTGTGGAGCTGAGATCTGATAGAGTCAACTTTGTTTTTAAAGAATGAAAGGAACAGGTTGCATTTTTGAACAGAGTCCTCATGAGTTTGTTTAATGGGATTAAGCAGATGAGTTATTGCAGATGAAGGAGGATGCTTTGCTGTGGCCACCCCTGAATGGTAAATGGTAAATGGAGCTTACTTATATAGCCCTTTCTAGCCCCCTTTGAGGGGCCCCAAAGCGCTTCACAGTACCAACCATCCACCCATTCATACACACATTCAAAGTCAAAGTCAAAGTCAACTTTATTGTCAGATCTGCAATATGTACAGTACAGGACATACACAGGACCGAAATTGCGTTTCTCTCAGTCCCTCGGTGCAACAGTAAACATCTAAACATTGAAACACTGAAACATATAATAATAGACATAAGCATAAAATAGTAAAACTAACACTGTCCTGAGTTTTTTGCATAGTGGTATAAGAGTATGAAAATTTACACCAACTCTAAAACTAAAACATTAAACATTTAATGAACATAATACTGTCCTGAGTTTTTGCATACTAGTATAAAAAAAAAGAGTATAAAAAGTATAACTAAAATAAACTAAAGGTTTCTAGCATTGACATTTGCAAAGTGGCAAAGCAGCGTATGAGTTAATGTACACAGTATATGTATGAGGTAGTAGTTGATGTTGTTATAGAGGCAAAAAGTGGCATATGCAGTAAGGCACATTGGGCATCCCTAAATAAGACCGTTCAGAGCACACTGTATATGTACCAGCAGTGGTGTAGATATTAGAGTAGTGTAAATAAATGTAAACAGTAGTAATTACATGTAAGCAGTAGTAATAAAAGTAAACAGTATTAATAAATGTAAACAGAGAATGTAAACAGTATTATGATTATAGGCAGTGATGTAATACAGACATTAGTGCAAGTATGAGAAGTAGTGCAAACTGTATGAGCACATGACCGAGAGTTTAGTGAAAACCCGTTTGATGACACAGAGTCTAGTGTTAAAATCTTTGTGTTGAGTGGTAATGTGTGAGAAAGTTTTAGTGTTAAGGCAGTTCAAATGGGAGGGGAGGCAGAGCAGGCAGAGTGTTTAGCATTCTGACTGCCTGATGAACAGAGCTGTCTCTCAGTCTGCTGGTTCGAGCCTGGAGACTCCTCAGTCTCCTCCCTGATGGCAGCAGTCTGAAGCAGCTGTGTAGTGGGTGTGTGGGATCACCTGCCATGCGGTGGGCTTTCCGAGTGAGGCGTTTGCTGTGTAAGTCCTGCAGTGAGGGCAAGGAGGTGCCCACGATCTTCTCAGCTGCTCTCACAATGCGCTGGAGGCTCTTGCGGCAGGATGCAGTACATGCACCAAACCACACAGTGATGCAGCTGGTCAGGACACTTTCTATGGCACCTCTGTAGAAGGTGCTCATGATGGGGGTTGAAGCTCCAGCCCTTTTCAGCTTGCGGAGAAAGTAGAGACGCTGGTGAGCCTTCTTTGCCAGTGCTGCAGTGTTCCTGCTCCAGGACAGGTCCTTTGAGACGTGCACTCCCAGGAACTTGGTGCTGTCTACTCTCTCCACTGCGGTGCTGTTGATGGTCAGAGGGGCATGTTGGGCATCCTTCTTCCTGAAGTCCACAACAATCTCCTTTGTCTTCTCCACGTTGAGAGTGAGATTGTTGTGTCCGCACCACAAGGCCAGGCGGCTCACCTCGTTCCTGTAGTCCGTCTCATCGTTGTTGCTGATGAGACCCACCACTGTTGTGTCGTCCGCAAACTTGATGAAGTGGTTGGAGCTGTACGATGGTGTGCAGTCGTGTGTTAGCAGGGTGAATAGAAGGGGGCTCAGCACACATCCTTGTGGGGCCCCTGTGTTCAATGTGATGGTGCTAGATGTGTTACTCCCGACCCGTACTGTCTGTGGTCTCCCGGTCAGGAAGTCTAGCAGCCAGTTACACATTGAGGTGTTCAGCCCCAGACTGTCCAGTTTAAGGATGAGCTGTTGGGGGATGATGGTGTTAAATGCCGAGCTGAAGTCGATGAACAACATTCTAACATAGGAGTCCTTCGTGTCCAGATGTGTGAGAGCTGTGTGAAGGGCAGAGGAGATGGCATCGTCGGTTGAGCGATTAGGTCGGTATGCAAATTGGAAGGGATCCAGGGAGTCAGGGAGGACAGATGTGATGCTTTTCATGACTAGCCGTTCAAAGCACTTCATCAGGATGGGGGTGAGTGCTACTGGGCGATAGTCATTGAGGCATGCGGGCGTTGCCTTCTTTGGGACAGGGATGATGGTGGTGGCTTTGAAACAGGTGGGGACGATGGCCTGGCTCAGTGAGATGTTAAAGATGTCCGTGAAGACCGCTGCGAGTTCCCCTGCACAGTCCTTCAGCACACGACCAGGTATGTTGTCAGGACCAGAGGCCTTCCGGGCGTTAATCTTGATGAATGATCGCCTTACGCTGTCTGAGGACAGCGTCAGCACCTGGCCATCAGGAGAGGGGGGGAGTTTATGTGCTGGTGTGCTGTTACTTGCCTCGAACCGAGCAAAGAACTCATTCAGTTCATTCAGCGCAGAGGCTGAGCTGTCACAGGTCTGGGGGGGTGGTTTGTAGTTTGTGATGGTCTGTATTCCCTGCCACAGACTGCGTGTATCCCTGCTGTCCTTGAAACGGTGAGCTATTTTCCCAGAATACTGCTTCTTTGCCTTTCTGATGCCCCGGTCCAGGTTGTTTCTGGCTGCCCTCAGGCCCACCTGATCTCCCGCTTTGAAGGCAGCATTCCTGGCTTTCATGAGTCTGTGAACCTCAGCCAAGATGGCCGCGCTCAGTGCAGCCGCAGCTTCACGAGTTCCCGGATCATCTCTAGTTTTTAGTAATTTTAATAGTGTTTTTGTACCTGACTCTGCGCGTTTTTTGCGGGTGAATTACAGCCGAACTGAACTGTTAAGAATCGGAGCGGATTTACCACAGGGCACAGCTGAAATCAGCAACGAACTCAAATCAGAGCTCGGAAGATTGGAGCTGCTAAGAACGTCCTTCTGGAAACAGATGCGATCCAGGGGAAAGAAAAGAAAGCGATGCTCTCGTGAAAAGAAGAGAGGTTGTCGTGCAGGAATTATGACGAGAATGCGGGCAGACGCTAAAACCGGTAAACCCCCGATGCCGGCTCTTTTTCTGTCTAACGTGCGCTCGCTCGACAACAAGATGGATCTACTTCGTTTGAGGGTAACCACGTCGGAGGAGATGAG
Source organism: Garcialebias charrua (assembly GCA_038048925.1). NCBI lineage: Eukaryota > Metazoa > Chordata > Actinopteri > Cyprinodontiformes > Rivulidae > Garcialebias > Garcialebias charrua. Next base: position 7,523 of record JBBPBX010044353.1, on the reverse strand, counting down.
AAGATGTTCTGTGCTTTGTCTTACGGAAACGTGGATTTCTGAAGACACTCCTGACTCTGTTTACGAGCTGGACGAAAGGCTATTTTTCAGAACAGACCGGTGCATCGAGACTACGGGGAAAACGCGAGGTGGCGGTGTTTGTATTTACGTACACAAAGATTGGTGCACGAACTGTGCTGTGATAAAAAGAGCTTGTTCAGCTGCCGTGGAGTTGATCACAGTTAGGTGTCGCCCGCACTACATGCCACGTGACTATTCTGTAATTCTAATCAGCGTTATTTACATAGCCCCTGATGCTAATGCTAATGACGCCCAGGGAGAGATTCATGACTTACTCACCTCGCTGCAGTGTAAATATCCTGAGGGGCTTTTCATTGTTTGCGGGGACGTCAATCACGTTGATCTTCAGATGTCCCTCCCAGCCTTCAATAAGAACGTCTTCGCAGCTACGAGAGGAGATAAAACACTCGACCAAGTCTTTACAAATGTAAAGGGGGCATACACGGCGAAGACACGCCCAGCGCTCGGATCTTCCGACCACGAGTCTCTGATTCTGGCGCCAAGAGAACTCCCTCCACTCAGGCGGTCCAAGCCGGAACAAAGAGAAATAACAATCTGGCCTCAAGATAGTTCCCCCTTGTTGAGAGACTGTTTTGAGAGGACAAACTGGTCTGTTTTCAGGGAAGCAGCTACTGATGGTAGTTCAGTGGACATGGAACTGTATGCTTCCTCAGTCCTGGGTTACATCAGTACATGCTCTGAGAATGTATCCATAAAAAAATATGTGAAATCCTACCCGAACCGGAAACCCTGGTTAAATAGAGAAGTTCACGCCTTGTTAGCAGCCAGAGACACTGCATTCAAGTCAGGAGATAAAGTGGAGCTGAGGAAGAGCAGGAATGAACTGAAGGATGGCATTAAGAAGGCCAAGGCCACGTATGCACAGAGGATCGAGGGACAGTTCACCTCACAAGACCCACGGAGCATGTGGAAGGGTATTAAATGCATAACAGATTACAAAGGCAAAAACAAACAATGCCCCAGGGACCCATCTCTGCCTGATGCCCTCAATAAGTTTTATGCACGTTTTGATGATCCAAACAGACCTGCTAGCACCAGACTCACCTCATCACCAGATGAAGAGCATCTCAGGGTGTCCGCAGCAGAAGTGAGAGGCAGTCTCAGAAAGATTAATCCTCATAAAGCAACCGGACCAGACAACATCCCAGGGAAAGTTCTGAAGGAATGTGCGGACCAGCTCTGTGAGGTGCTGGCTGACATCTTCACCACCTCACTTGCACTGGAGTTAGTTCCCACCTGCCTGAAGACCGCGACCATCATCCCAGTCCCAAAGAGCTCCACAGTGACTGGTCTGAATGACTATAGACCGGTGGCCCTCACCCCGATAGTCGCTAAATGTTTTGAGAAACTGGTCATGTCCCACATCAAGGCAACCGTCAACATCAATGAGGACCCTCATCAATACGCATACCGTGAGAACCGATCAACAGAGGACGCCATTTCTTCCGTGGTCCACACTGCTCTCACCCACCTGGATCAGAAAGACTCATACGTGCGTCTGCTCTTTGTGGACTTCACATCTGCCTTCAACACCATGATCCCCCAAACTCTGATAGACAAACTATCTACACTTGGACTAAGCCCCTCTATTTGTAACTGGGTACTAGACTTCTTAACAGACAGACCACAGTCCGTGAAGATCCACAACTTCTCCTCCTCCACCATAACCCTCAGCACTGGCTCTCCTCAGGGATGTGTGCTGAGCCCCCTTCTGTTCACTCTGCTCACATATGATTGTACAGCCACACTTCCAGGCTGTCATATTGTTAAGTTTGCAGATGATACAGCGGTGGTGGGATGCATCACAAACAATGATGAGTCCAGCTACAGACAGGAGGTGGAACACCTGGAGAGCTGGTGCAAAGAGAATAATCTTCACATGAATGTGAAGAAGACAAAGGAGATGATTGTGGACTTCAGAAGGAACAAACACACCCATGCCCCACTGAAAATAGGTGGGTCTGCAGTGGAAGTGGTCTCCAGCTACAAATACTTGGGTGTACACATGAATGATAACCTCAGCTGGAGCAACAACACCACCAGCCTGATCAAGAAAGGTCATCAGAGACTCTACTTCCTCAGACGGCTGAGACGAGCTGGTCTGAGCAGCCCAGTCCTCACCTCCTTCTACAGGTGTGCAGTGGAGAGCATCCTGTGCTCCAGCATCAACGTGTGGCATGGAGGCTGCACAGTTGAAGAGAGGAAAGCTCTGCAGAGAGTGGTGAAGGCTGCACAGAAGTCTGTTGGAGTCAGTCTCCCCACCATCACAGACATTTACACCTCCAGATGCAGGAAAAGAGCCACCTGCATCATGAAAGACCTCACTCACCCAGCACACTCACTCTTTGCCCCACTCCCCTCAGGACGGAGGTTGAGGAGCATCAAATGTAGAACCACTAGACTGAGGAACAGCTTCTACCCTGAGGCTGTTAGACTCATGAATAAATAAAAATAAATAAATAAATATAAACACTGCAAAATATCACATCATGCTGATGCTGATCTGTTTTCTTGTTGCTGTATTCATCTGTGACCATCTGCTCATACAAACTCATGTTCGTGCTGCTGTTTATTCCCACTATATTAGGCTTAGTGTATTACTAGTTGATGCTTTTCTTAGTTAGTTCTAGATGTTATTACTGTTTTTCTCTTTCATTGTTGTTGGATGTAACTGGGACCTCGTGTACATAATCTCGTTTTCATCTCATGTACCACATGCGGTGCAAATGACAATAAAGACTCTCTGACTCTCTGACTCTGACTCTTTAGGGTCAATTTTCCCCCCTTGTTAACTCGGATTAAAGAGGACTTTGACTGTTGGTCGATGTTGGGTCTTTCATTAACTGCCCCAGTTAACACAATTAAAATGAACATTCTACCACGCTTCGCTTACTTATTCCAATGTATACCTATCTTTCTTCCACGGTCCTTCTTTCTCAAACTTGATGGAATGATTACTAAATTTCTTTGGAACGGGAAAGTCCCCCGGATATTGATTGATTGATTGATGTTTATTCATTCATTTTAAAAGAACAATACAAGACAGTTTCATCAGATACAAGAATACAAGTAGGATAAAATGAAGGGAGCAGAAAGAAGATGAAATCTTATTATATCTGCCCCTTATTTCACAGTTTGTTCAACCAATGATAACCTTCAAGCAACATCACAGAATGAATAATTCTACTTATTTTTCTAACTGTAATACACAAACTACATCACAAAATGAATAATTCTACTTAATTTTCCTAACTGTAATACACAAACTACATCACAAAATGAATAATTCTACTTAATTTTTCTAACTAATACATAAACTAGATCACAAAATGAATAATTCTACTTAATTTTTCTAACTGTAATACACAAACTACATCACCCATAATTCTACTTACTTTTTCTAACTGTGATACACAAACTACATCACAAAATGAATAATTCTACTTAATTTTTCTAACTAATACACAATTTTTCTAACTAATACACAAAATACATCACACTTATTTTTTTTATTTTTTTTTCTACTTAATTTTCCTATTTTTTTATTATTTTTTTCTACTTAATTTTCCTAACTGTAATACACAAACTAGATCATAAAATGAATAATTCTACTTAATTTTTCTAACTGTAATACACAAATTAAAAGATGGCACAACATCAAGATGTTCACAAAATGAATAATTCTACTTAATTTTCCTAAATGTAATACACAAAATACATCACAAAAATGAATAATTCTACTTAATTTTTCTAACTGTAATACACAAACGCACTAAGCTACACCATAAGTACAACATAGGTGTAATACACAAATACGCAAGGTTACATCATATATAGTTTTTGAGCAAGTCTTTTTTTACCTTTTTCTTAAATGTATACATTGATTTTTCATTTTTAACATCACTCTCCAGAGCATTCCACAATCGAACTCCCTGAATTGAGGTAGACCGTCCCTTTAAGCTGGTTCTGAATTGTGGTTTGATGAATATCTCTGTCCCTTTGAGATTGTAATAACTTTGTCTTTTTATAAAATTTCTTTGGATATTTAAAGGTAATGTGTTATTATGAGCCCTATACATAACTGATAAAATACTATATTCTACCAATTCCTGGAATTTCAATAAGTTTAGCTGAAGAAACAAAGTGTTTGATGGGTGACTGAAATGTTTTCTGGTGATTACTCTTACAGCTCTCTTTTGTAAAATAAAAACAGGCTTTGTAATAGTTTTGCACGCTTTTCCCCAAACCTCAATACAATAGATTAAATGTGGAGCAATGATTGTGTTATACAACATATGTAAAGCTTTATCAATTAAAAAATCCCTGACTTTATACAATACTGCAATTGATCTAGCTATTTTTTTAATGGAATTTACATGATGTTTCCACGTCAGTTTGTCATCAATGATAACACCCAGAAACTTCACTTCACTCACTTTACAGATCACAACATCTTCAATTTCAAATGGATCGTCATCAACAATTCTCTTTTTGTTACTGAATATCATGTAATTAGTTTTATCTAAATTCAAAGATAATTTGTTTAATTTAAACCAAGTTTGTATTTTTATAAATTCTGTTTTCATCATATCCAAAATCTGTTTTATGTCATTACCCGAACAGAAAAATGTGGTGTCATCGGCAAAAAGAACACATTTAAGTAGTCCTGACACATTTACCAAGTCATTCACATATAAAATAAATAACTTTGGTCCAAGCACAGAACCCTGAGGAACTCCACAAGTGATATCACGGAGGTCAGATCTAACATCATTTATTTGCACAAACTGTTTCCTGTCCTTCAAATAGCTAGATACCCACTGTAATGCTGGTCCTCTAACACCATATCTATTTAGTTTTTCAAGGAGAATGGTGTGGTCAATGGTATCAAATGCTTTTTTTAGATCAACAAAAACACTAACACAGAACTGTTTATGATCGACAGCATTAGTTATTTGTTCCATTAAATCCATGAGAGCCATTGACGTAGAGTTTTTTTCTCTAAACCCATACTGACTGCTACTTAAAATATTTTGTTTATCAATAAATTGATCCAATCTGGTCACAAATAGTTTTTCTAGAATTTTTGAGAACTGTGGTAATAAGGATATTGGCCTATAATTATTAAATACACATTTATCACCATTTTTAAAAAGAGGAATTACCTTTGCTACTTTCATGTTATCTGGAAATATTCCTGTTGAAAAAGATAAATTGCATATATATGTAAACGGTTCAATAGCATAACTTATTATTTCTTTTACGAACATCATATCCATGTCTACCCAGTCTTTTGATCTCTTGGATATGCACTGAATTTCTACAGCAACCTAAGATGCTTGGAGGTATGGCTCTCCCAAACTTTAGATTTTATTACTGGGCCTCAAACATCCCCTCCCTGGGTTGCCACCTTACCGTGGTGGAGGGGTTTGAGTGTCCCAATGATCCTAGGAGCTATGCTGTCAGGGGCTTTATGCCCCTAGTAGGGTCACCCAAGGCAGACAGGTCCTAGGTGAGGGACGAGACAAAGCGCAGCCCACAAGACCCCTTATGATGAATAATATAAATGGAAACAATGTTCCCTCGCCCGGACGCGGGTCACCGGGGCCCCACTCTGGAGCCAGGCCCGGAGGAGGGGCACGTTGGCGAGCGCCTGGTGGCCGGGCTTTCACCCATGGAGCTCGGCCGGGCACAGCCCGAAGAGGAGACGTGGGTCCCCCTTCCCATAGGCTCACCACCTGTGGGAGGGGCCAAAGGGGTCGGGTGCATTGTGGAATGGGTGGTGGCCGAGGGCGGGGACCCTGGCGGTCTGATCCTCGGCTACAGAAGCTGGCCATTGGGACATGGAATGTCACCTCTCTGGTGGGGAAGGAGCCTGAGCTAGTGTGTGAGGTTGAGAGGTTCCGGCTAGAAATAGTCGGACTCACCTCAACGCATGGCTCTGGCTCTGGAACCAGTTTCCTTGAGAGGGGTTGGACACTCTTCCACTCTGGAGTTGCCCCTGGTGAGAGGCGCCGAGCAGGAGTGGGCATACTTGTTGCCCCCCATCTTGGTGCCTGTACGTTGGGGTTCACCCCGGTGAACGAGAGGGTAGCCTCCCTTCGCCTACGTGTGGGGGGACGGGCTCTGACTGTTGTTTGTGCCTATGCGCCGAACGGCAGCGCAGATTACCCACCCTTTTTGGAGTCCTTGGAGGGGGTATTGGAGGGTGCGCCTCCTGGGGACTCCCTTGTTCTGCTGGGGGACTTCAACGCTCACGTGGGCAATGACAGTGAGACCTGGAGGGGTGTGGTTGGGAGGAACGGCCCCCCTGATCTGAACCCGAGTGGTGTTCTGTTGTTGGACTTCTGTGCTCGTCATGGATTGTCCATAACGAACACCATGTTCAGGCATAAGGGTGTCCATATGTGCTCTTGGCACCAGGACACCCTAGGTCGTAGTTCAATGATCGACTTTGTTGTCGTCTCATCTGATCTGCGGCCGCATGTCCTGGACACTCGGGTGAAGAGAGGGGCGGAGCTGTCAACTGACCACTACCTGGTGGTGAGTTGGCTCCGATGGTGGGGGAGGATGCCGGTCAGACCTGGCAGACCCAAACGTATTGTGAGGGTCTGCTGGGAACGTCTGGCAGAGTCTCCCGTAAGACGGAGCTTTAACTCCCACCTCCGGGAGAGCTTTGAACACGTTCCGAGGGAGGCGGGGGACATTGAGCCCGAGTGGGCCATGTTTCGCGCCTCTATTGTCGAGGCAGCTTATCGGAGTTGTGGCCGCAAGGTTGTTGGTGCCTGTCGTGGTGGCAACCCTCGAACCCGGTGGTGGACACCGGCGGTGAGGGATGCTGTCAAGCTGAAGAAGGAGTCCTATTGGGCCTTTTTGGCCTGTGGGACCCCGGAAGCAGCAGATAGGTACCGGCAGTCCAAGCGGCATGCGGCTCGGGTGGTTGCTGAGGCAAAAACTCGGGCGTGGGAGGAGTTCGGAGAGGCCATGGAGAATGACTTCCGTACGGCTTCGAGGCGATTCTGGTCCACCATCCGGCGTCTCAGGGGGGGAAAGCGGTACGCGACCAACACCATTTATGGTGGGGATGGCGTGCTGTTGACCTCAACTCGGGATGTTGTGAGTCGGTGGGCGGAATACTTCGAAGACCTCCTCAATCCTACTGGCACGTCTTCCACTGAGGAAGCGGAGCCTGGGGACTTTGGGTCGGGCTCTCCAATCTCTGGTGCTGAGGTCGCCGAGGTGGTTAAAAAGCTCCGCGGTGGCAAGGCTCCGGGGGTGGATGAGATTCGTCCTGAGTTCCTTAGGGCTCTGGATGTTGTGGGGTTGTGTTGGCTTACGCGACTCTGCAATATCGCGTGGACATCGGGGGCAGTTCCCTTGGATTGGCAGACTGGGGTGGTGGTTCCCCTATTCAAAAAGGGGGACCGTAGGGTGTGTTCCAA
>JBBPBX010044352.1:0-21000 GCA_038048925.1 Garcialebias charrua | reverse complement strand
TATATATATATATATATATACATTCATATTCAGTCATATACCCATCTACATATCTACATACGATACCTGCATGTGCATCCCTGCATCTATTAGTGTGTGGTTGTGAACATGCATAAATGAATAAGGCTTCTCTAATAGAACATTCAGTAGTGACCGTGAAGCATCAGAGATCCGCCCCCCAAGACAAAGTGGGGACCAGAGCCCAAGACTTCTACTGTTCATTCAACCTTTATTTCTACCAGTTAGTCCCATTGAGCCTCAATAACTCATTTACAAGAAACACCTGGTTTGAACAAACAGTGATGACAACAGTGGACAACACTACTGGTACTTAAAAATATTGAATTAGTACAAATAAAAATGTATGTTTTAAATATGTTTTGACATGACACAAACTATGAACATTCACTGTAAACTAAAAATCAAAAAGTCACTTTCAAAATAAGAGACTCAGTGATCTTATATTTAAAATAATACCAACAAGTATTGATACAAAAGCAACATCATGTATCCCTAAACTATCAATATTCAGAGCTGAGACATTGATTCACATGTCACACCAAGGAGAATGGCAATCGTCAATATTTCATCAATAGTATTCCAACTTGTAATCCTCTGAACTGTGTGTGTCATTGTCTGTCTGTCTGTCTGTCTGTCTGTCTGTCTGTCTGTCTGTCTGTCTGTCTGTCTGTCTGTCTGTCTGTCTGTCTGTCTGTCTGTCTGTCTGTCTGTCTGTCTGTCTGTCTGTCTGTCTGTCTGTCTGTCTGTCTGTCTGTCTGTCTGTCTGTCTGTCTGTCTGTCTGTCTGTCTGTCTGTCTGTCTGTCTGTCTGTCTGTCTGTCTGTCTGTCTGTCTGTCTGTCTGTCTGTCTGTCTGTCTGTCTGTCTGTCTGTCTGTCTGTCTGTCTGTCTGTCTGTCTGTCTGTCTGTCTGTCTGTCTGTCTGTCTGTCTGTCTGTCTGTCTGTCTGTCTGTCTGTCTGTCTGTCTGTCTGTCTGTCTGTCTGTCTGTCTGTCTGTCTGTCTGTCTGTCTGTCTGTCTGTCTGTCTGTCTGTCTGTCTGTCTGTCTGTCTGTCTGTCTGTCTGTCTGTCTGTCTGTCTGTCTGTCTGTCTGTCTGTCTGTCTGTCTGTCTGTCTGTCTGTCTGTCTGTCTGTCTGTCTGTCTGTCTGTCTGTCTGTCTGTCTGTCTGTCTGTCTGTCTGTCTGTCTGTCTGTCTGTCTGTCTGTCTAGATGTATGGATGTATACATGTGTGGATGTATAGAGGTATTGATGTATAGAGGTATACATGTATGGATGTATAGAGGTATACATGTGTGGATGTATAGAGGTATTGATGTATAGAGGTATACATGTATGGATGTATACATGTGTGGATGTATAGAGGTATGGATGTATAGAGGTATAGATGTATGGATGTATACATGTGTGGATGTATAGAGGTATAGATGTATGAATGTATACATGTGTGGATGTATAGAGGTGTAGATGTATGGATGTATACATGTATGGATGTATAGAGGTATAGATGTATGGATGTATACATGTATGGATGTATAGAGGTATAGATGTATGGATGTATACATGTGTGGATGTATAGAGGTATAGATGTATGGATGTATACATGTGTGGATGTATAGAGGTATAGATGTATGGATGTATACATGTGTGGATGTATAGAGGTATAGATGTATGGATGTATACATGTATGGATGTATAGAGGTATAGATGTATGGATGTATACATGTATGGATGTATAGAGGTATAGATGTATGGATGTATACATGTATGGATGTATAGAGGTATAGATGTATGGATGTATACATGTATGGATGTATAGAGGTATAGATGTATGGATGTATACATGTGTGGATGTATAGAGGTATAGATGTATGGATGTATACATGTATGGATGTATAGAGGTATAGATGTATGGATGTATACATGTATGGATGTATAGAGGTATAGATGTATGGATGTATACATGTATGGATGTATAGAGGTATAGATGTATGGATGTATACATGTATGGATGTATAGAGGTATAGATGTATGGATGTATACATGTATGGATGTATAGAGGTATAGATGTATGGATGTATACATGTATGGATGTATAGAGGTATAGATGTATGGATGTATACATGTATGGATATATAGAGGTATAGATGTATGGATATATACATGTGTGGATGTATAGAGGTATGGATGTATAGAGGTATACATGTGTGGATGTATAGAGGTTTGGATGTATAGAGGTATAGATGTATGGATGTATACATGTGTGGATGTATAGAGGTATGGATGTATAGAGGTATACATGTGTGGATGTATAGAGGTTTGGATGTATAGAGGTATAGATGTATGGATGTATACATGTGTGGATGTATAGAGGTATGGATGTATAGAGGTATAGATGTATGGATGTATACATGTGTGGATGTATAGAGGTATGGATGTATAGAGGTATAGATGTATGGATGTATACATGTGTGGATGTATAGAGGTATAGATGTATGGATGTATACATGTGTGGATGTATAGAGGTATGGATGTATAGAGGTATACATGTGTGGATGTATAGAGGTTTGGATGTATAGAGGTATAGATGTATGGATGTATACATGTGTGGATGTATAGAGGTATGGATGTATAGAGGTATACATGTGTGGATGTATAGAGGTTTGGATGTATAGAGGTATAGATGTATGGATGTATACATGTGTGGATGTATAGAGGTATGGATGTATAGAGGTATAGATGTATGGATGTATACATGTGTGGATGTATAGAGGTATGGATGTATAGAGGTATAGATGTATGGATGTATACATGTATAGATGTATAGAGGTATAGATGTATGGATGTATACATGTGTGGATGTATAGGTATGGATGTATAGAGGTATAGATGTATGGATGTATACATGTGTGGATGTATAGAGGTATGGATGTATAGAGGTATAGATGTATGGATGTATACATGTATAGATGTATAGAGGTATAGATGTATGGATGTATACATGTGTGGATGTATAGGTATGGATGTATAGAGGTATAGATGAATGGATGTATACATGTGTGGGTGTATAGAGGTATGGATGTATAGAGGTAAAGATGTATGGATGTATACATGTATGGATGTATAGAGGTATAGATGTATGGATGAATACATGTATGGATGTATACATGTATAGATGTATAGAGGTATAGATGTATGGATGTATACATGTGTGGATGTATAGGTATGGATGTATAGAGGTATAGATGAATGGATGTATACATGTGTGGGTGTATAGAGGTATGGATGTATAGAGGTAAAGATGTATGGATGTATACATGTATGGATGTATAGAGGTATAGATGTATGGATGTATACATGTATGGATATATAGAGGTATAGATGTATGGATGTATACATGTATGGATGTATAGAGGTAAAGATGTATGGATGTATACATGTATGGATGTATAGAGGTAAAGATGTATGGATGTATACATGTATGGATGTATAGAGGTATAGATGTATGGATGTATACATGTATGGATATATAGAGGTATAGATGTATGGATATATACATGTATGGATGTATAGAGGTATAGATGTATGGATGTATACATGTATGGATGTATAGAGGTATAGATGTATGGATGTATACATGTATGGATATATAGAGGTATAGATGTATGGATATATACATGTGTGGATGTATAGAGGTATGGATGTATAGAGGTATACATGTGTGGATGTATAGAGGTTTGGATGTATAGAGGTATAGATGTATGGATGTATACATGTGTGGATGTATAGAGGTATGGATGTATAGAGGTATACATGTGTGGATGTATAGAGGTTTGGATGTATAGAGGTATAGATGTATGGATGTATACATGTGTGGATGTATAGAGGTATGGATGTATAGAGGTATACATGTGTGGATGTATAGAGGTTTGGATGTATAGAGGTATAGATGTATGGATGTATACATGTGTGGATGTATAGAGGTATGGATGTATAGAGGTATACATGTGTGGATGTATAGAGGTTTGGATGTATAGAGGTATAGATGTATGGATGTATACATGTGTGGATGTATAGAGGTATGGATGTATAGAGGTATAGATGTATGGATGTATACATGTGTGGATGTATAGAGGTATGGATGTATAGAGGTATAGATGTATGGATGTATACATGTATAGATGTATAGAGGTATAGATGTATGGATGTATACATGTGTGGATGTATAGGTATGGATGTATAGAGGTATAGATGTATGGATGTATACATGTGTGGATGTATAGAGGTATGGATGTATAGAGGTATAGATGTATGGATGTATACATGTATAGATGTATAGAGGTATAGATGTATGGATGTATACATGTGTGGATGTATAGGTATGGATGTATAGAGGTATAGATGAATGGATGTATACATGTGTGGGTGTATAGAGGTATGGATGTATAGAGGTAAAGATGTATGGATGTATACATGTATGGATGTATAGAGGTATAGATGTATGGATGAATACATGTATGGATGTATACATGTATAGATGTATAGAGGTATAGATGTATGGATGTATACATGTGTGGATGTATAGGTATGGATGTATAGAGGTATAGATGAATGGATGTATACATGTGTGGGTGTATAGAGGTATGGATGTATAGAGGTAAAGATGTATGGATGTATACATGTGTGGATGTATAGAGGTATAGATGTATGGATGAATACATGTATGGATGTACAGTATACATGTACAGTATATGGATGGATGGATGGATGGATGGATGGATGGATGGATGGATGGATGGATGGATGGATGGATGGGGAAATTCAAGGCATCTGGTAGCGTTTTCTAATTATACAGAAAAATAAATAAATAAATAAAAATACACTTGAAATAATCCACAAAAGAAGCAGAATACACAAATTTGAAGAAAAAAAAAAAGACAAATACTCACAAGCACAGGTGGTAGAGAGTACTACATTCATGATTAACGTATGTATATATACATCTGCATGTGCATACTGTATATAGATGTAAATATGCATGCATGCACATACGTAAGTGTCCGGGGTGCTGCAGATTTACAAGGCTCTATTTTCACTGTATGGGGAGGAGTAAAACATCAAAGCCTAACCAGTAGCTGCTCTCCCAAACTCCAGTGAAGGCATCATCAGTGGTGCGTTTGGAGAAGTGTTGGAAGTGCCACTTTCACACACACCTCTCCGTCTCGTCTCTCACCAGCACTGCCACAACCTTTCAGCAATCACATTAGCTGCACTCTCTTACCCAGAACATGTGCCAAAGGAACGGGCAGTCCGACTATAATTGCTACCAACTAATAATGTTAACCTTTCTGTGGCATATAGGCCCTACTTTATTATCAGAACCAAGACGAGGCTGGATGTGTCGACAAGCTGCATCCACGCTCATCCCTGTTCTTTAATAACAAGGCTCCTGTGTGGAGGTCTACCAGCTCACATGTGTCCTCCTGTCACTCGCCTTCTTCAAGTCTTTCACTAGTTTGAAGTTTTTCAATAACATCACCATCGGCTAAGCAACGCTACGATATTGTAATTAACATTTTGTGGAAATGGACACTTGTTGCGATGTTGAGGCAAAATAAAAGCAGTCACTAAATATTAAAGGAAACCTGCTCAGCTGTTCAGTTTCACCTCGTTCTCTTCTTCTTCCTTTCCCTCCTTCAGGGACTTACAGCAGCCAGAAAACAAACGGAGCATCTTCAAATGCTCCGCTTCATTGCACTTTAAAATAGGATCATCTCTGGAACACACCGACGGTGGTGTCAGGATGCAGTCAGAGCGTGGACATCACCAACGCACACTAACTGTGAGCTCTGCGCAGTATGCTGTGGTATGGGTACATGCGGCGGTACCCCTGCTGTACGACTGTGGTATGGGTACACGCGGTGGTACCCCTGCTGTACGACTGTGGTATGGGTACACGCGGTGGTACCCCTGCTGTACGACTGTGGTATGGGTACACGCGGTGGTACCCCTGCTGTACGACTGTGGTATGGGTACACGCGGTGGTACCCCTGCTGTACGACTGTGGTATGGGTACACGCGGTGGTACCCCTGCTGTACAACTGTGGTATGGGTACACGCGGTGGTACCCCTGCTGTACGACTGTGGTATGGGTACACGCGGTGGTACCCCTGCTGTACAACTGTGGTATGGGTACACGCGGTGGTACCCCTGCTGTACAACTGTGGTATGGGTACACGCGGTGGTACCCCTGCTGTACAACTGTGGTATGGGTACACGCGGTGGTACCCCTGCTGTACGACTGTGGTATGGGTACACGCGGTGGTACCCCTGCTGTACGACTGTGGTATGGGTACACGCGGTGGTACCCCTGCTGTACGACTGTGGTATGGGTACACGCGGTGGTACCCCTGCTGTACGACTGTGGTATGGGTACACGCACTGGTACCCCTGCTGTACGACTGTGGTATGGGTACACGCGGTGGTACCCCTGCTGGACGACTGTATGGATTCAAGCTGCTCCACAGTGATCTCGCAGTGCCTTTATCATCCTGGAGCTCCACTTAACCGTATCGGATGTCAGACGCAGTGCCATTACCGCACTCCTGCAGGAACTCCAAATCATACTAAATTAACCGGAGGTTCTTGTATTTTGCACAGGTTGCATGATGCTGGTGAAGACGAGGCCCAGTCTTGGAGCTGGGTGCTACATTTTTAGGGAGGGGTCCATCGCTGTTGCTTTTAACTTGAACCCGTCGACCCACTAAATCATTTAAACGGTGCTAATCGAGGTCTGCTCTGAGGCAGGAGGAGATGCATGTGGAAGGAAAGTGCAGCTCCGTTTCAGTCAGATTAAACGCAGCAACATGGCAGTCTATATTTTATTGTTGTCTTTAGACAAAGTGATCATCATAAGAAATGATCAACGTTCAGATCTTCATCCAAACTCTAACACAAGCTGAAGGCTTAGCGTTCCTTGAAGTAAAGTTTGAGTTGGGGAACTGTCAGGTACTACCACACAGAGTTTCAGCTCAACATGTGTAAAGTTCACTGTGCGTTGCCTGTCGTTGATTATCTGTGACGGTCATGTTGAGCTGAGGTGACTCCAAACGTTCATCAGTTGCAGACGTGCATCTACCAGTCACTTTCAGAGAGTTTTATTAACACTGGTCAAGTGAGGTATTTTGCTAACAGACAGACATGTTTGATGCCATTGAAGTCACAGTTTTAAACAACGATGTCACACAACGTGTGTATATGTTGGAGGTCATGCTCATCTACCACCACACCAAAGTTTACCTGACTGTGTGTTTACTTAGCTGCATGTGGTGACAGTCTTCACCTGGTCGACTCCAAAACGTAATCACACGTCAAAGCACAGTAAGTTCATTACTTCTGAAAGTTTCATTGAAATGTGTGCAGTAGTTTAAGTGATATTTTACTAACAGACTGGTCTAGTTGACTGCAGTGGCTAGTGACAAAGTTTTACAAACAGATCTCCTGCGATCAGTCAGTGCTTTGAGTATGCTCAGTTACTACCACACCAAATGCTAGCCCAGTAAGAACACATGACGCAGCAGGATGGTTGACCTCTTTACAATCTAATGAAGATATTTTACTAACACTACAACAACAGACATGCTGGCTGTAATGAAGACGATTCTTTTAACTCCACCAGACACACTCAGATTAAACCAAACAAGCAGAGTTGAACTAACCCACGTCGTTAATTAGACAACAACAACAACAACAACAGCAACAACAACAACATGTGTCATTCAGTGTTGAGGCTGTTTTGAAGTGAAATGAGCAGCAGCAGCAGCAGCAGCAACAACAACAACAACAACAACAACAACAACAACAACAACAACAACAACAACAACAACAACAACAACAACAACAACATGTTGTGTCATTCAGTGTTGAAGTGAAATGAGTTTTTCTCCTTCAACAAGTTTCAACATTTACAGGACGACGTGGATTCAGAGGTTTGTTGGTGAAGATTCTCAGTCGTCCAGGACATGATAAATCAAAAAGGCGTCCAATACAGAAACAACTGGACTTTATTAGTAACAGAAGACGTTTCGCTTCCCATCCGAGGAGCTTTCTCAACAGACTATATGCCACGGACTTCCGTTCCAGCAGTCCCGCAGTCATTACCCAGACGGCGCACTTCCGGTTAGCGGGAAAGACACGAACATAAATGACGAAATACAATTAATAAAACATCTGCATCCACACCAATGATAACTCCATACGCATATAAATCCATATAAAATTATGGCGACGTTCCCCCTACGGATAGCCGCGATAAATTTTCGCCAAAATCCCCCCTCGGAACAGCTGTTCCCACCGGTGGGCGGACACAACGGAACTCACTTATAGTGTCGGTAGCACGCAGCCGCTTCCCGTTTCGGGTTGTAGTCATGGTCTGCTACTAGGAGCTAACGCTAACAACAACGGCGGTGGATGGGAACCGGAAGTGGCGGATGTGGGTTGCATTTTACCGGAAGTACGTCACGACACCCCGTGGCATATAGTCTATTCAATTGCTCATTGAATGTTTGTAACTGTTTGTAACTTCACTCACTCACAGCTGTGAGTGAGTGAAGTTACAAACAGGCTGAGATGACACGCACCAACCTATGTAAATCGAAAGCTAACACACACACATACAGTAGGATGTGTGTGTGTGTTTTCTGTAAGCCCTGCTTCCACACGCTGAACTTTGAATGTGTCACAGGTATGTGTTATCTCAAGTATGTGTGTGTGTTTGCTTTCAATTTACATAGGTTGGTGCGTGTCACCTCAGCCTGTTTATAACTTCACTCTCTCACAGCCTGCTCATTGAATTGATAAAGCTCCCCGGATGGGAAGTGAAATGTTTTCTGTTACAAATAAAGTCCAGTTGTTTCTGTATTGAACGCCTTTTTGATTCAGATGTTTGGTTTGA
This sequence comes from Garcialebias charrua, assembly GCA_038048925.1. Taxonomy (NCBI): domain Eukaryota; kingdom Metazoa; phylum Chordata; class Actinopteri; order Cyprinodontiformes; family Rivulidae; genus Garcialebias; species Garcialebias charrua. Next base: position 12,030 of record JBBPBX010044352.1, on the reverse strand, counting down.
CCCCCCCCCCCTCCTCAAAACAAGCCACTATGACCTCCTCCCCTCCCCATTGCAGCAATGCGCGCTCACACGAGGGGTCCTCCTGTTTGAACTAGAGGATGCGCGCGCACCACCTTTCCCAAACACTGGATTTGGACGCGCGCTCGTGCGGGCACGGGCCAGCCCGGCAGCTGATTGGCTGAAGCCGAGCTGAACGCGCGCACGTGACACGCACTGCTCGGCTCTAATAAATAAAGTGGCAGAGGAGGATGAGGAGGATGAGGAAGGTGCGGGATGAACTGTCAATCACTGTGCACGAGACTACACCAGGGATGACACGGGTCACCAGCACAACACGCGCGCACACGCACAACTTACAGATTGATGGTTATTTGGAGCGCGCGCGCGGCCGGGTGGGGGTGTATGACAGCTTCACGCACAGCTCGGGCTCTCTGCCCCGCACACCTTCACGCACCAACAGGAACACACGCACACACACACGCACAGAGTAATAGCAGCTCTTACCTACACAGTGCAGCAGTGTGTGCCTCCACGAGTCCAGTTCGTGGCGGAAGCCGCGCCTCTCGATCGTGCACTGCTGCCTCCTGCACACACTCGCCATTTTCTGTCCGCCCCTCCCGTGGGCGCGCACATACTGCTGGGTGCTTCCCCGCGCGCACGTCACCCGTGCTTTATGGTGTAGGCTGGGTGGAGAGAGAGAGAGAGAGAGAGAGAGAGAGAGAGAGAGCTGTGAGGGGGACGGGGCTGCAGCATCCCCCCCTTCTCTGGTCCCACCCCCTCCCTCCCCTCCCAGCATCACTGCCCTCTCTGCCTGCCTGGAGGAAATAAAGGCATGGATGAATCAGAACTTTCTTCAATTAAACTGCTCCAAGACTGAGGCCATATTGATTGGCACCCCTCACCAGGTACAAACATCAACTTTAACAACAATCTCCTTCTCTGGTCAAGACATCCCCCTCTCCACCTCTGTTACAAATCTTGGAATAAAAATGGACTCTCATCTTACATTTGAAAATCACATTAAGCATCTGTTTAAAACCTGCTTCTTCCATCTTCGAAACATCTCCAGACTTCGCCCATCTCTAACTTTTTCTGATGCTGAGAAACTCGTCCATGCCTTTGTCTCCTCCAGGCTCGACTACTGCAACTCCCTGTTTATTGGAATCCCTGGCAAAAATCTTCAGAAACTTCAATATATTCAAAACAGTGCAGCAAGGATTCTGTTGAGAGTTCGTAAATTTGAACATATTACACCCATTCTCCATAACCTTCATTGGCTTCCTGTCACCTACAGAATTCAGTACAAAACTGCTCTCATTACACATCAATGCTTACACGGAACTTCACCTGACTATCTAAAGGACATTCTTGCACCATATTCATCCACCCGGTCTCTACGATCACAGAACAGTAATCTACTTCATATTCCTCGGACCAAATTAAGGACCATGGGAGACCGGGCATTCTGTGTGGCTGCCCCCCGCCTATGGAACTCCCTCCCTGACTACCTGAGAGCTCCACAGTCACTGGTTGACTTTAAAAGCGGCATTAAGACTTTTCTTTTTAAGCAAGCCTATTCTGCCTCCACATGATTTTATCTTTGATCTTAGCTGATATTTTTATTGATTTTACTTGATTTTATCACTTGTTTTATTTTATTTATTTTTTAAGCAAGCCTATTCTGCCTTCACATGATTTTATTTTTGATCTTAGCTGATATTTTTAGTGATTTTACTTGATTTTATCACTTGTTTTATTTGACTTTTGCTTTTGTAGCACGTTGAGATTTTTATTAATGAAAAGTGCATTATAAATTAAATTCATTATTATTATATTATTATCCCTGCGCGAGGGCGCGCTCTCATTGGTGCGTGTATGGGATGTTTGTTTCAATGTGCGCAGATCGGGAGTGCACGTGCACGCGCGTGGGCTCCAAATTGCTGCCCTGGACTCAGAATGACCCCCCAGGACCTGCTCTGACACCCAGGGCAGCTTAATGCGCCTAAAGAGACACTTTATTTGTTTGTTTGTTTGTGTTTGTTTGTTTGTTTGTTTGTTTGTTTGTCAACTGATGATGATCAGAAAACACGGAGGTGCCGTTTGGGTTAAATGAGTCACTCCTTCGTGTTTGTAAAACAGAAAGCACAAAGTTTGTTGAAAACCAGAAAAATCCATAAAATGTAAATAAATAAATAAAAACAATGAAAAGACAACACGTTAACTACTAATAATATTTTATCTTGCCTTGTTGCTCTGTTCATAAACTAATCAGTGATGTCATTCACTTTGCTTGATGCATAATGTTGCAAAGTGTGAAATCAAATCATGCTAAATGATTGTGTTTTTGTGTGTGGATAGGTGACACGTGCAGTTGTGAAATGTGGGTACGCAGTGCATGTCAACAAAGCACTTGGTTGATTGTTGAGCCGCACTGCGCTGCTGCTGCAGCCACATGGTGGAACCAGACAATGTGTAGTTCAGGAGGAAATGTTCTACAGTCAAAGAGAAGAGAAGCGCATCAGGAGACAGACATTTTGTTGTGCCGTTCATCATTTTCACTGACATCTTTCATCTTTCACACACACACTGCTGGAAGAAGAGTGGGACATGAAGGAAATGGACCATGATGCATTGTGGTCTGAGCAGATGTGGCCGGCTAATCGAAGCTAATGCTAGCAGCTTATTATTGTGATTTTCAGAAGCGTTGAACATTTATTAGACTTGTCTAAATAATGAGGCTTGTAGGGCTGAAGATGCTGATCTGAAACATTTGAGCCTAAAATGCTTGAAAGTGGTTATAAATGATTTTTTCAAAGTTTTCATTCAATGTGTACCTTTGTGCTCACAGCAGGTTATTGCAGCTGACCGCTCTGGTTTATTATTCTCTCCCTACTCTACAAGTTTTCTCTTTTTTTTATTTTAAAACATGTTTTTTGCTGTTTGAAACATTGATCCATTATTTATGTCTCCTTTATTTGTTTGTTTTCTGATAAATTCATGTGGAGAAACATCTGGTCGGCATGATTTGTTAAAAATAGCTTAGAAAAGCTTCTATTTTCATCCATTCTTCCTTGAATAAAGACGCAAATAAAAATAAACAACATAAAACATTTTGAGCAGCTATTTTCAAACGTCTCATCGGGTTAAAGCATTCTGATGAAAAAAACCAACATCGTTTTTTCCATCCATACGATAATAAGACTTTTATGGTACAGTCTGTCCCTTTATGATGGGATTTTGTATAATTGCTTATTTGATCATCAATCAACGTATTAATTCAAAATGTGTTCACAGTTTTAGTTTATAAACGGACAGATGCAGTTGTAATGTGAGAGCAGGGAGAAAATGAGCAATAACAGACAATTAGACACATCTTCTTCATGGTGTTCTGAGCTGCATGCAGCTTTTTGACTTGTCTCTTTGGAGCTTTGACCAAAAACAAAAATGTTTTTACTGATAACCAGGACTAGTTTTAATAAGTTTTCTTACCAGCTGGACGTGATTGTAAATAAGAGATATGGAACAGAACGGCACCAACAATACAAAGAGTAAAGTGTATTTATATACATTTTCAGCTCACAGCCTGTTAGACACAATCCAGCTGCCACGCACGGTCTTTCTCAGAATCACATATGAAAATTAATTTATATATTTCAGGCAAGCTGAGAGGAGAAAACTGAAGTTACTGAAGTTTCGAACAAATATCACTAAATACTACGAGCCACAAAATGAATCTGCTAAAATATGAAAGTTCATTTATTAATGCTGAATAAAAGTCAGGGCTTGCCTTTTGATAAAAAAATAAAAAATCATTTGAAGGGAATTAATTTAGCCACAAGTGTCCATTATGATATCAGTCAAATCAGTTTATGTTCATTCATATGCTTTTATTTCATAGTGAGATATTATTTAAAGACTTTGGTGTTTAAATTTGATTAGACTACTGTATACATTTCTTTATTCGTTAGTTTGGTTCTTTCTGTTGTTCAAACAAGTAAATGCCATCAATGGTTCTTTTATTTTTACGATATGTAACTAATTTACATATTTATTATTGATATTGTTAATCTTATTTATTTATATATTGTTCTTAACATTTGGGAACTTTTGTGTGAATCTTTTTATCTGTTGCTGCTACACTTGAATTTCCCATGGGACAAGGCTGTTTCTATTCTATTCTAGTGTTGTGTCCAAGTAGTTGTAGTATTGAACTTAATGAGTTGTGTTATCTTTTGTAAGCATGAAGTAGTGTTGCAGGTTTAAATCAGTGTTAATGTTTCTTTTGGCACAGTTTCATTCTCAGAGTCTTCTCGGGATCATTTAGGGGTTTCCCCCTCAGAGAAGATTCAATTATGGCATTTTGTCCAACTCGGGTCATTTTCAGTTTAATTGATTTAAAGCCTCGCTGGTTCTGAGTTCAATCATGATGTGGTAGTTAGAAGCAGTCAGGAGATCTTGTACGAACCTGCAGCACAGAACAAGACGAGGCCAGACGCTTTGGAGAGAAGCACTCGAGCTAATTAATGAAGTCATTGAACTCCGTGCCCTCAACAAAGATGTCTCCCGTGGGGGCGGGACTTGTGGGGAAACGAGCCAATAGTAGAAGGTCTTGAATCGAGGTGGAATAAAAACAGCCAATCACATCACCGTGTCTTCACGTGACTCTGGAAAAACTAGCAACAAAAAAAAAAAAGGAAGCCAAGAAAAATCTAAATAGTCGCTGAGAGAAGCAGAAATACTTCAACCCTGTGTTGGTTTCAGCGATGTAAGGAAAACGGGACTGCGTTACTCTTTAATAAGCAGGTAAACTCTTTTTATTATTCCTCTGGTTTGTGTGCGCGTGACGTGCGCTTTGTAAGCTGAGTGTCATGCCGGCAGGATGAAAGAGACTACCGTTACTGTGGCAACATTACATGGAGGGATGCTCACACTGTGTCTGATGGCATTTAGCTCTGCAGCCTCACAAACAGGCTTCTGTTAGTGAGCCTCTCATCCTGCAGCTTCACTTTTAAACACCAATAATCAAAGCACAGCAGAGGCACACTGTTTAATAATAATTAGACTGAAAATATCCCTTACTCAAGCAACAAATGGGCCTTTCACAGGATGTAAAACCTCTGTTAGCCTAGGACTGAACATGAAACCATCAATAATCAGATTATAAACTGATTAGGATCAAAAATGTGTGAGAGTACAGATTAAATATGTTGTTCTGTGGGGTGCCGTTTGTAATGTTACACAGTGAAAATTAACAGCAATATTTTGGTCTATTTAGCATTTAAAGGTATTGTGACATGATTTTGTAAATTTGAATATTTGTCAGAACATATATATCTTATATCATTGAGCTCTGGTCGTTTTTGCATAATAAATTATAAATATATTAAAATTTCATTCCAATTTATGGTAATTTTTTACCATAAATTCTCTGGGACACGCCCCGTGAACTTATGCAAATCTTCATGTGACGTACACGTGGGCACTGGGCAAAAGGCGGAGCCTGGCTTGCCCCTTTGTTTGGTGAAAGATCGACTCTTTTTTTTTTTGGTGTAACTTGAAAAATGCCATCACGTTGTAGCGCATTTGGGTGTTCTAATATCAGCAGTGAACAAGTGAGCCTTCACAAATTCCCAAAAGATGAGAAACTTTGCCTAGAATGGAAGTACAGAGAACTTGTGACCGATGGGTTCCTACTGAGAGTCCTATGTCTGCAGCGACCATCTTACTGCCTATCAGGTACGATCTGTTGTTTGTTTTTATTTGGGGAGAGTCTATTAATGAGAGTTTTGGATGATTTACTGTTTAAAAAAGATATATGTCAGACGTGAGGTCTATCTGCCGACATCTGCTTGCTAACAGACATTAGCATAGATCCCGAGTCAACACGGAGTGCTATTTAGGTATTTTTAAATTATGTCGGCGCGATCAAGTAACATCAGTATGTGTTTTTATTCATGGAGGGTTTATTAATGAGAGCTTTGGATGATTTACTGTCTTAAAATGATAGATCTCAAACGCAATCGGACATGCTCAAAGCCACGAAGCTCCCTGCACGTTTTTTTAAAGCTGAATCGTAAAAGTTAATAAGTTTTCCATTAATAGAGTATACAATAAAATGATTTGAGCAAGATTAAAACTTCTACTGCTTATATTGACCTTCCAAAACTGAAGACAAATCGCTTAGATCAACACTAGAAATGCTGCACTCGTCTGAGTCGACATGCTCCGCCATTATTAATTACATGCGCGTTGAGCAGCGGCTCCCCACGTGTACGTCAAATGACGGTTTTGCGGAATGCACGGAATTTTAGGGGCGTGTCCCAGAGAAATGACTATCATAACTTGGAATGAAATTTTAATATATTTATAATTTATTATGCAAAAACGACCAGAGCTCAATGATATAAGATATATATGTTCTGACAAATATTCAAATTTACAAAATCATGTCACAATCCCTTTAAAGGTGCTATATGTAACTTTCTGTAGCACGCAGCACTTAGAAATATTTTCAACAGGGAAAAGCATTCTGCTCCCTCCCCCTCAGAGCCATATATGGCTCTGCCCCCCGTGGTCTGCTGAAATTCAAATTCAAGCTCTGTTTTTATTGGCTGGTTAACGGCGGGTCACTTTTGCTTTTTAGAAATGCTTATTTACCACCTGGAGAAGCAAGGGGACAATATATTAATTTTTTTTTCAGAGATTACCTGTCTAACATCAGTCTGTCAGGAGATAGTGACAGAGTGAAGAAATATGTTAAACATATATTTTTAGAAAAGTTACATATAGCACCTTTAATAAGGAAAAATTATGTTTTTTTTTTTCAAAGTCATATTTTCATCATGTTATTCATACATTTATAAATGTCATAGTTCACAACTAAATATTTAATTTACAATCTAAATGTTTAGTTAGTAAACTAAATATTTAGTTATAAATTAATTTTTTAACTAAATATTTAATTTCCAAACTAAATAATTAATTTATAATCTAAACATTTAATTCCTAAAGTAAATATTTATTTTGCTAACTAAATATTTAGCTCGGACCTAAATATATTTTTTGCAAACTAAACATTGAATTTCCAAAATATACATTTAATTTGTTAACTACAGTATACCTGTATATTTAACTTGTTATCTAAATATTTACCTTGTTAGCTAAATATTTAACTTGCAATTAATATATTTAGGTCAGACTCTAAATATTTAGTTATTATGCAAATACCTTGCTGGAAAACGGCAGTTGACTTTCAAAATAAAAGCCAAACCCATGTGACATAATATTCGTGGTGGATCCAGTGTTACCTGCAGATTTAGTAAGTTTTATTGGTGGCTGATGTTCCAACCAGACAGACGGTTCATCAAAGTGCACTTTTCACTTCATCTCCAGAATCATCAACTGTGAAGGAGCACACGTGGGTTTGGCTTTTATTTTGAAAGTCAACTGCCGTTTTTCGGCAAAGAATTTGCATATTAACTAAACGTTTAGAGTCTGACCTAAATATATAAATTACAAGTTAAACATTTAGCTAGCAAGTTAAATATTTAGCTAACAAGTTCAATATTTAGTTTATAACTAAATATTTAGTTTACTAACTAAACATTTATATTGAAAATTAAATATTGAGTTGGGAACTATGACATTTATAAATGTATGAATATATGTATGAAAATATGACTTTGAAAAAAAAAACACTTTTTCCTTATTAAAGGCTAAATAAACCAAAATATTGCTGTTAATTTTTGACTGTGTAACTTTACAAATGGCACCACATAGTGTTCCACTTATATGTGATATGAAATTGACAGAAACCCCACGTTTCTAATATTTGAAGATAAAAATAAATATCCAGCAGTCTGTGATTTGTTTCTATTTTTAAGATGCTGTCACCCTTACTGTTCATTAAATTAAAAGCAATAAATAATTACAAGTGCAAGTGTTAGAATTGCTCAGTTGTTATAATTGTTTCCTTTCTAACCTCCTTAATGTGTCAAACAAAAAAAACCAGCTCATAATAATCACCCTAATTGATCCAATAAAAGCAGCCGTGTTGTTTACTTTCAATTCCAGATATCAACAATGTAAACATGTCAATTCAAATTATATTTCTAAATGAGCAAATTCAAAAATTCAGAAAGTGTCAATTAAACCTGCAAGAGTCATTCAAGTAAAAGAGAATAACTTGTTTTATTTAAAATCTAAAGCCTAGATAATTATAATTATTTGTTTACAGGATGAACACAGCGCACCAGAGTTTGAAACTAACATCTTCTCATGTTGACAGAAAATGGACTTGTAGCTGTTTTGAACAAACCTGGCTATTCAACTGATGGCCCATGGGCCAATTCAAATCCAGCCTGCGGGTGACATAAGTCTGGCCCGTCGATGAGTTCGTCAATTAAAAAAGAAATAAAATAGAATCTGAGAGAAACTAACGTTTTTTGAAATGGTCAATATTTCAGAGGAGAGGCAGTCCTGTTGTGTGGCCATCTCAGTTTTCATCATTTCACAGAAGTGAAGCGTGTTGAGCATGAACTTTCTTGTCTTCACAGAAGTATGTTTTATGATGAGCCCCTTCCCACCTAAAGCATGAACACACACAACACAATGAGAGGAATCAGTCTGTGATTTCACGCTCAGTGTTTTCCTCCTCATGTGTACGGGGAACATCATGGTGCTGGTCTACAGCCGACCACAGACTTCAACATTAACGCCAAAGCAAACCTGAACAGGAAAAACCCATTTTCACACTCAGAGACTTCGTAAAGTATCAGAAACATTACACGTATATTTTCCACAAGGCTACCCAGCATGCTTTGCAGCTCACACAGTCTCTCTGGGACTCTCACAGAGAACTTTGTGAGTTTGGGGTAAAATAAAATCAAGTTAAACAGAGTACAGGTAGTCCTCGACTTACGACGGCCTCAAGTTACGACGTTTCGCGGTTACGACGCACAGTGGTGGAATGTAACTAAGTATAAATAGTAGTAGTAGTAGTTTCTTTATTTCAGATGCAATACAAGATCCATATATGTATATAAAAAGAATAAAACATAAAAAAAGATTAAAAAGATTAAAAAGCTTTCCTATAAAAAAAATAAAATAAGAATAAAAGACTAAAAAGCTTTCCTATAGAGCACATATGTCAGAGTCCCGGCCCGCGGGCCAGATCCGGCCCGCGAATTAAATATTTATGGCCCCCTGAATGATATTTAATTACTATTAGAAACGGCCCGCAGGCCACAGCCGCCCGCTGGTGTTTTGCGCGCACCAAAACTACATTCCCCACAATGCAACGGTAGCAGGGGTGGGGCCAATCCATTGTGTCTCGAACCCAGAAGAAGAAGACCCGCCTCACTTCACATTCAGGAAATCCAGTTACTTGGCCAGCTCCAGCGTGTGTGAGTGAGTAGCACTGTAGCTAACAGCTAACCAACTTTTTATCGTAACATGTCCTCTGTGTGGAAGTATTTTACACTAAACACCGCAAGACAGCAACGTCTGCAGAGCCATAGCGCCACAGGTTAGGTCAGGTTAGTTTTACGTTGGACATTCGAGTGGGACGCCACTCGCTGAACCGAAACAGGGAGACCGACAGCGGCCAGCCGCGTCTAGTCCTACCCGCTGTCTGACCGTCTCATATGATGGGACAGGCGGAGAGCGGCTGACCGGATTGAACAATAAAAACACACCGCTGAAGCCCCAGAGCTAGAATGTTCACCAATAAGTTGCTAAACTTTATCATAATTAATGACCAACAGCTATCAGCTGTAGATAATGAAGGATTTTGCAGCTTGATACTTGCAGCCAACAGTAAACAATCATAAAAAAGCATCCAAAAAAGCTAAGTCTGGTCCTCTGGACATTCAAAAAACAAAACAAACAAAGCAAAAAAAAAATTGTAGAAACGTTTCGTCTTTCGTCCGAAAGACTTCCTCAGTCTGAGAAGCTGTATTCAGCTCAGTCTTATAAATAGCACCCTCCCACAGTGGATCAACCAGTTGGCTGATGACAGCCGAAACCAGCTGCTCACATGATCAAGGAGGACCATCAGCCTAACGATGGATCGTTAACACCCTGATGGTTGTTTGCTATTCACAGAGGGCTGAGTGATACTAGCAATAACAGCATTGTAAGAGGGGGACAGTTGAACCCGGAGGCCTCCACCTCTGTTTAATGATGGACGGTTTCTTTTCACAAAGATGGCCTCCTTTACTCCTCTCTCAAACCATCGTTCCTCTCTATCAAGGATGTGAACATCTTCATCCCTGAAAGAGTGACCTCTGACCTGGAGATGAGTGTAGACTGCAGAGTCCTGACCTGATGATGTTGATCTTCTGTGCTGGGCCATCCTTTTGGCCAGTGGCTGTTTAGTTTCCCCGATATAAGACTGATCACAGCCCTCCTGACACTGAACAGCATACACAATATTACTCTGTTTGTGCCGGGGGACTGGATCTTTGGGATGAACCAGTCTTTGCCGTAATGTATTTTGGGGTTTAAAAGCCACTGGGACGTTGTGTTTAGAAAATAAACGTCTCAATGTCTCTGAAACTCCCGCAACATACGGAATGACCACTGGTCTGGGTCTGGGTTCCTTCTTTTCACCTGATGGCTGGCTGGAGTCCTGTTTGGGTTTCTTCTCTGCTTTCAGGAAGGCCCAGTTAGGATATCCACATTTCTCTAGAGCCTGTTTTGTGTGTGATTTCTCCTTCTGTCTGGCTGCTGAGTTAGTGGGGACGCTGTCTGCTCTGTGGTACAGAGTCCTGATGACTCCTAACTTGTGCTCCAGAGGGTGATGGGAGTCAAACTGTAAATACTGGTCTGTGTGTGTGGGTTTGCGGTACACCTCAGTTTGCAAATTTCCTCTATCAGAAACTGAGACCTCACAGTCCAAGAAAGCCAACCTGCCATTTTTTACATCTTCTCGTGTGAACTTGATATATTTATCCACAGAGTTGATGTGATCAGTGAAATGTATTTACAGTTTGACTCCCATCACCCTCTGGAGCACAAGTTAGGAGTCATCAGGACTCTGTACCACAGAGCAGACAGCGTCCCCACTAACTCAGGAGCCAGACAGAAGGAGAAATCACACACAAAACAGGCTCTAGAGAAATGTGGATATCCTAACTGGGCCTTCCTGAAAGCAGAGAAGAAACCCAAACAGGACTCCAGCCAGCCATCAGGTGAAAAGAAGGAACCCAGACCCAGACCAGTGGTCATTCCAGATGTTGCGGGAGTTTCAGAGACATTGAGACGTTTATTTTCTAAACACAACGTCCCAGTGGCTTTTAAACCCCAAAATACATTACGGCAAAGACTGGTTCATCCCAAAGATCCAGTCCCCCGGCACAAACAGAGTAATATTGTGTATGCTGTTCAGTGTCAGGAGGGCTGTGATCAGTCTTACATCGGGGAAACTAAACAGCCACTGGCCAAAAGGATGGCCCAGCACAGAAGATCAACATCATCAGGTCAGGACTCTGCGGTCTACACTCATCTCCAGGTCAGAGGTCACTCTTTCAGGGATGAAGATGTTCACATCCTTGATAGAGAGGAACAATGGTTTGAGAGAGGAGTAAAGGAGGCCATCTTTGTGAAAAGAAACCGTCCATCATTAAACAGAGGTGGAGGCCTCCGGGTTCAACTGTCCCCCACTTACAATGCTGTTATTGCTAGTATCACTCAGCCCTCTGTGAATAGCAAACAACCATCAGGGTGTTAACGATCCATCGTCAGGCTGATGGTCCTCCTTGATCATGTGAGCAGCTGGTTTCGGCTGTCATCAGCCAACTGGTTGATCCACTGTGGGAGGGTGCTATTTATAAGACTGAGCTGAACACAGCTTCTCAGACTGAGGAAGTCTTTCGGACGAAAGACGAAACGTTTCTACAGTTTTTTTTTTGCTTTGTTTTGTTTTGTTTTTTGAATGTCCAGAGGACCAGACTTAGCTTTTTTGGATTTTTCTACCTGGATTATTGAGCATGCATCAGGGTATAAATCAAAAGTTTATTAAACTTAAAA
>JBBPBX010044351.1:0-27498 GCA_038048925.1 Garcialebias charrua | reverse complement strand
GGCCTGGCCTCAAAGTTAGGTATCTCGCCATGAAAAACGAAACACTAATAGCACCTACACGAAAACTGTCTAATACATCAAACCTTCAGTGATTGACCCACAACCAGTCCCCTGCAATACTGAATGGTCAAATCATGACATTAATTAAGCCACGCCCCCTCACAACAGGAAGTGTACAGTTATACATTGAACGTCCCGATCGGACACCTGTTACCTAATCAGCGGGACGGTCTGTCCAGTGACCGAAGACATGTTGCTGTAACAAGCTTTCCAACACTGACCGTTTTGGGTGGAGCATGTGGGCGTGGCGATGTGGCGAATCAGCCGTCACGCCGTCACAAACGAAACACTAATAGCACCTACACGAAAACAGTCTAATACATCAAACCTTCAGTGATTGACCCACATCTGGTCCCCTGCAATACTGAATGGTCAAATCATGACATTAATTAAGCCACGCCCCCTCACAACAGGAAGTATTTTTTCCCATTGAAAATGAATGGAGCTAAAATGAAAGTGCCTGTTGGGGGCTTTATCATATCCTAAATCTCACCAAATTTGGCAGACTCATCACTTAGACATGGGGGAGTAAAAAATGATCAAAACCTCGCGTTTTCATATATGCTGAAGGGGCGTGGCCTGGCCTCAAAGTTAGGCATCTCGCCATGAAAAACGAAACACTAATAGCACCTACACGAAAACCGTCTAATACATCAAACCTTCAGTGATTGACCCACAACCAGTGCCCTGCAATACTGAATGGTCAAATCATGACATTAATTAAGCCACGCCCCCTCACAACAGGAAGTGTACAGTTGTACATTGAACGTCCCGATCGGACACCTGTTACCTAATCAGCGTGACGGTCTGTCCAGTGACCGAAGACATGTTGCTGTAACAAGCTTTCCAACACTGACCGTTTTGGGTGGAGCATGTGGGCGTGGCGATGTGGCGAATCAGCCGTCACGCCGTCACAAACGAAACACTAATAGCACCTACACGAAAACTGTCTAATACATCAAACCTTCAGTGATTGACCCACATCCGGTCCCCTGCAATACTGAATGGTCAAATCATGACATTAATTAAGCCACGCCCCCTCACAACAGGAAGTGTACAGTTTTACATTGAACGTCCCGATCGGACACCTGTTACCTAATCAGCGTGACGGTCTGTCCAGTGACCGAAGACATGTTGCTGTAACAAGCTTTCCAACACTGACCGTTTTGGGTGGAGCATGTGGGCGTGGCGATGTGGCGAATCAGCCGTCACGCCGTCACAAACGAAACACTAATAGCACCTACACGAAAACAGTCTAATACATCAAACCTTCAGTGATTGACCCACATCCGGTCCCCTGCAATACTGAATGGTCAAATCATGACAATAATTAAGCCACGCCCCCTCACAACAGGAAGTGTACAGTTTTACATTGAATGTCCCGATCAGACACCTGTTACCTAATCAGCGTGACGGTCCGTCCAATGACCGAAGACATGTTGCTGTAACAAGCTTTCCAACACTGACCGTTTTGGGTGGAGCATGTGGGCGTGGCGATGTGGCGAATCAGACGTAACGCCGTCACAATACGTTTGGCATTTTGGGGGCTTTATCATATCCCAAAACTCACCAAATTTGGCAGACTCGTCAGGACTGGTGACAAATTACATATTTTGGGGGCGTGGCCAAAATTGCAACAGAAACGGCTCAAGAGCGCCACCTAGAAAATTTCAAACTACCCTCCGCATTGGCCTTAGTTTCACGTAGGATCATGAAATTTGGTACACTTGTCCAATTCACCAAGACGCACAGAAAACCCTCTGGCGTCAACGTTGTACGATAAATGGGAAGGCGGCCATTTTGGAATGTGGACCAATCGAGTGCACGCACTAGGTGCCGAACTGGTACGGGAAAGGCACGAGAGCGTTTCGGGGTGGACCAGCTCGACTTCCCGCGGTCGCCGCGAGAAGGGCGGAGCGGCGCTAAGGCATTCACACGTGCATTTTCGCAGGAAATGCGGTTTTTCTAGTTCTTGTTGTGTTGTTAATTAGAGGGAAAACACTCAAACTATACATTGAATCTGTAAATATATTAAGGTTATTTGAATCAATTGTGTTTCCAAGATCATTATTAAAATCTCCACACAAAAAAATCATTTTTGTTACAGCTCTTAACTAATAATTCATTTATTTTATCTGTGAATAATTCTATTCTTGAACCTGGAGATCGGTATACACAACTTATTATTATATTTTTACTACGGCCGTGGCGTAGTGGTAATGGCAGTCGTCCCCCGATCAGAAGGTTGGCGGTTCGAATCCCGGTTCCCCACACCATGTGTCGTTGTGTCCTTGGGCAAGACACTTAACCCCGAGTTGCTCCCGGTAGGACTGGAAAGCACCTTGCATGGTAGTCTGCCGCCACCGGTGTATGAATGTGTGTAGCATTCAATGTGTGTAGCACTTTGAGATTTTCACTAATGAAAAGTGCGTTATAAATTGAATTCATTATTATTATTATTATTATTGTTATAATTTCCATTACATCGTCGACAACTAGTGACATTTCACTATGCAATCTGCATTTTAACTCAGAGTTGACAAATAAAGCCACTCCTCCACCTCTTTTATTTTTTCTATTCTTGTGAAATATTTCATATCCTTCTATGTAAGCATTTTGTATATTTCCATCATTTAACCATGTTTCACACAGTGCTATGATTGTAAAAGGTGTGTTAAATTTTTTAAATATTCTTGTATTTCAGAAATTTTTGTATTCAGACTTCTACAGTTAAGATGAATCATTGAAAGAAGCCCATTTGTCGTAGTGATTTTGTTATACTGTTCAATATTATAATATTCACTGTTTTTTGTGGTCGGAAAAATATTTCTATTAATGACATCATCAACATTGTATATTTTGAATTCTAGTTCATCATACGTTTCCATCATTTGATGTTATTAACAAGAAAGTTCATACTCAATAATCCAGGTATCAAATCTGATAAGTCTCAATCTGGTCATCTGGACAGTTTCTTCTGTCCAGATGACCAGATTGAGACTTATCAGATTTGATGTTATTGTTTGCCATGATGTTTATTTTATAAATTTTATGTGTAAGAAGTTTCATGACTCAGGAATTTTCTTTTTGCTATTTTTTTCCATCACATGGGCTTATGAGAAAGATCTCAATCTTTCCAAGTCATTCAACTCTCTTACAATTTTTGCCTGTTGTCCTTCTTTTTCTATAATCCAAACTACCGTTTCTCGTCCATGTTGAGAATATTTTTTTCTGTTTTTTTAGCAACCTTGCCTCACGAGCAAGGTTACCATTTTTCTTTGTTAAATATTCATTTATATAGATTCTTGTTCCTTGTAATTTTCTGGCCTGCATCAATACATTGTTTCGAGATTTTCTGCTGATCAATTTTACTACTATTACTGGTTTGTCCTTTTCCTTCTTGCTGGGTAAGGTGTAACACATAGAAATATCAGCATGATCCAGATCAATGTCCTTATCTTGAGAAAAGTCCACAACTTGTTTTTCTAGAGTTCGCTGTTCTCTTTGTGATCCATCCTCTATCGATTTTTCACCTGAAACCACTCTTGTAAAAAGTCGAGGTTTAATCTCTAGTCCTGTGATAACAAGATTATCTTGTCTTGCATTTTGTTCCAGATCATCAATTCGTTGCTCTAGAATATTTATTTTTTGTCTTTATTTTCTAACTGCAGTCTCAGTTGTTTAACCTCCTCAAATAAGCCCATTTTTGCTTCGTTTTGTTTTGTTTTTTTGAATGTCCAGAGGAACAGACTTAGCTTTTTTAGAAGCCCATTAAGAGTTTATTTTGAGATGTCAGTGTAACTAATTCAGAGTTAATATAGTTCAAAGATTTTCGTATTTCCTCCATATCATCCAAGGACTGTTTGGGCTGCTCCTTTATTTGTTTAGATTACATTTTTTATCAACAGAATTTTTCCCGATGGCAGTGTATTCACGCTAATACTTAATTTACAAAAGATGGTTCACACTGCCTCAGCAGGCAGGAAAAAATACTGGTCACTCCGCTCCTAGGATCCACACAAATATCACTCTTTTCAGGAAGCAGTTACTCACGTCACGAAAAACCAGAGTTGAAGAGCGATATCAAATTACCGAATCAAACATCAGGCCGCTCCCAATCCTTAGCAGAATATGCTAACCAGGCCGCTCTCTCACCACGGTGCTGCTAGCTCCTCCGCTCTCTCGGTTCGGTGCTGCTTGCCTCGTCGCTCTCCCGGCTAGGTACTGCTAGCTCCGCCACTCTCTCACCACTGTGCTGCTAGCCCAGCCGCTCTCCTGGTTCGGTGCTGCTCGGTGCTCCTGCCTCGCCGCTGTCCCGGCTAGGTGCTGCTAGCTCCGCAGTTCTCCCACCTCTGTGCTGCTAGCTCCTCCGCTCTCCCGGTTTGGTGCTGCTTGCCTCGCCGCTCTCCCGGCTAGGTGCTGCTAGCTCCGCCGCTCGCTCACCACTGTGCTGCTAGCCCCACCGCTCTCCCTGTTCGGTGTTGCTCGTGCTGCTGCCTCGCCGCTGTCCCGGCTAGGTGCTGCTAGCTCCTCCGCTCTCCCGGTTCGGTGCTGCCTGCCACGTCACTAGGGCACAGTGCTACGAGCCCAGCCGCTCTCCCGGTTTGGTGCTGCTGCCTTGCCGCTGTCCCGGCTCGGTGTTGCTAGCTCCAATGTTCTCCCACCTCGTCCCCACACGTGAAGCAGGCAGAAAACAATCCTCCTCAGACAACAATTCTCCAAGTTGTTTGAAAATGAGATTGTTTGAATATTTATGACTCCAACGTAGCAGAGTGCTCCTCTGCATGTCCGCACGCGGCAACCATCTTGTGTCAGACCATCCGAAAGACTATCTCCAAGGGAGAGTCTAGCCACCCTACGGAGAAAACTCATTTCAGCCGCTTGTATCCAAGATCTCGTTCTTTTAGTCACAACCCAAAGCTCATGACCATAGATGAGGGTGGGAACGTAGATCGATTTGTAAATTGAGAGCTTTGCCTTTTGACTCGGCTCTCTCTTCACCACGACAGACCGGTACAACGCCCGCTTCACTGCAGATGCTGCACCTATCCGTCTATCGATCTCACGCTCCAGTTTTCCCTCATTCGTGAACAAGACCCCGAGATACTTAAACTCCTCCACTTGGGGCAGGACCTCCTCCCCGACCCGGAGAGGGCACGCTACCCTTTTCCGGCTCAAGACCATGGCCTCGGATTTGGAGGAACTGATCCTCATCCCGGCCGTATCACACTCGGCTGCAAACCGCTCCAGTGAAAGCTGTAGATCACGACCTGATGAAGCCAATAGGACCACATCATCTGCAAAAAACAGAGAAGTGATTCTAAGGCCACCAAAACGGATCCCCTCAACACCTTGGCTGCGCCTAGAAATTCTGTCCATAAAAGTTATGAACAGAATCGGTGACAAAGGGCAACCTTGGCGGAGTCCAACTCTCACCGGAAACGAGCCTGACTTACTGCCGGCAATGCGGACCAAGCTCTGACACCGGTCGTACAGGGACCTAACAGCCCTTATCAAAGGGCCTGGTACCCCATACTCCCGGAGTACCCCCCACAGAACCCCCCGAGGGACGCGGTCGAATGCCTTCTCCAAGTCCACAAAGCACATGTAAACTGGTTGGGCAAACTCCCACGTACCCTCCAGGACCCTGCTGAGGGTGTAGAGCTGGTCCAGTGTTCCACGACCAGGACGAAAACCACACTGCTCCTCCTGAATCTGAGGTTCGACTATCCGACGGACCCTCCTCTCCAGAACCCCTGAATAGACCTTACCAGGGAGGCTTAAGAGTGTGATCCCCCTATAGTTGGAACACACCCTACGGTCCCCCTTTTTGAATAGGGGAACCACCACCCCAGTCTGCCAATCCAAGGGAACTGCCCCCGATGTCCACGCGATATTGCAGAGTCGCGTAAGCCAACACAACCCCACAACATCCAGAGCCCTAAGGAACTCAGGGCAAATCTCATCCACCCCCGGAGCCCTGCCACCGCAGAGCTTTTTAACCACCTCGGTGACCTCAGCACCAGAGATTGGAGAGCCCGACCCAAAGTCCCCAGGCTCCGCTTCCTCAGTGGAAGACGTGCCAGTAGGATTGAGGAGGTCTTCGAAAGTATTCCGCCCACCGACTCACAACATCCCGAGTTGAGGTCAACAGCACGCCATCCCCACTATAAATGGTGTTGGTCGCATACCGCTTCCCCCCCTAGACACCGGATGGTGGACCAGAATCGCCTCGAAGCCGTACGGAAGTCATTCTCCATGGCCTCTCCGAACTTCCTCCCACGCCCGAGTGGTAAATCCAGCTCAGACCAGCTGATTTCACATTTGGTTAAGCTCAGGAGACCGTGTGCTATAAAGTCAGCTAAGAAATATATTTTTTCTCCCAAAGAAATAATAGTTTTTACCGTGTTTCCTTGTGAAGTTCTTCATACTCGCTCGCTTCTGTCGCCACCATTTTAAGCAGGGCAAATGAGGCGCTGACGCGTCGCGTAGCGATGACGCATAATAAATACGTATTAAACACTGAAGCGTATTATGTACGGTTTTTTCTGGTTTATTTCCAATAATTGGTCAAAGCGTATTATAGACCGGAGCATATAATACAACGGCGAATACGGTAAGCGTGTCGCTGGAGCCCCCCCTCTTCCCATGCTGCTGGTGGACCTGCCTGTTTACCTCCTCTGCACCGCTCACCTGCCTGCCCGGAGATATCGCTGCAGACGCCAGGGAAAACGAGCTGGCCGGCTGGTGAAGCTTGAGGCCCTGCGTGCTGCATCTTCCTCTCCAGCTGATGGTCATTAGGGGTGTAACGGTACGCTAAAATCACATTTCGGTTCGGTTCAATTACAAGGAGGGCTCGGTTCGGTTTATTTTCGGTTTATTTTCGGTACAAAAAAAAAAAAAAACTTACAAAATGTTTATTTTGAAAATATGCCAAAAATATGTTTGTATTGTATTGTAGTAATAAATAAAAGTGACCCATTTGGATGATATTTTAAATAAACAGCACTCTACAATTAATAAATTATATTAAAAATAATAAAAATCTTAATAAATACAGTACAATAACAGTCAGAACCAGAACAATAAGCAGCAACAGACTGTTTACAATTTTTAAACTTTTTAAAAGTTTAAATGGTCTTGCTCCATCCTACCTCTCTGAGCTGCTTCACCCATACTCTCCTGCTCGGTGCCTCAGATCAGCTGATCAGCTGCTTCTGGAGGTGCCGAGATCCAAACGGAGGCTCAGAGGAGACAGAGCTTTTTCTGTTGCTGCTCCAAAACTGTGGAACGATCTCCCTCTTCCATCAGACAAGCTCCTTCACTGTCCAGTTTTAAAACTCTTCTAAAAACACATTTTTACTCACTGGCTTTTAGCACAGACTGAATTTGTTCTGCACTGTTTTTATTGTTTTTATTGATCTTAATGTTTTAACAACTGTTTTATTTTTATGTGTTTAAATGTTCTTGATTTTATGTACAGCACTTTGTTGCAGCTGTGGTTGTTTTAAAGGGCTCTATAAATAAAGTATTATTATTATTAATCAAGTTTTTGTCCAGTAGCAGCAGTGTGGCTGTATTTGTCCTCATTACTCACAACCTCTTCTTGGTGGGACAGGGTTAGGTTCAGAGTTCAGTTCAGTCATCACACACTTCTTAGCTGCAGCAGGTGATCTGGTGGATGTCTGTCCCTGAAGTGGAAGAGAGATGCTACCTCTGTAACTGGAAATACTGGAAACAAAACACAGAGGTAAAAAAAAAGTTAAGATTATGATTTTAAATAATAATAAATTATAAATAATAATTATAATAAAAGAACAATACCTTTTGAACGGTTGAATATCTCACTCATCATCAGGGCAGGGCTTAAATCAGCTCCAGGACTTGTTGACAATCAGTTTTTTCATAAAGAGCTGAACTTTTTGACTTAAGTGTTGACGTGATGGATGTCTCATAGCAAGGATCAACTGCGCATAAAAAACATTCATACTTAGATTCAGAGCTTTAAAACTCATACAGTTTGTGTTATTGATCTGGACCGATCTAAATTACCTCATGAAGTAGTTTTAATGCAGCTGCTCTTAGCGCTGTTTCAGCAACAGCTGCTTTTCTTCGTTCACGTTCGGATGACGTAGTTTCCAGCGCGTTCACGTTAGACGTGTTGTCTGCTGCAGATCCACTCTTCATGAAAAAACGTCCACACAAGCTGCGCGTGTGCTCGTCTTTTAACAAGAAAGCCATGACGTTAACAAACAGGAGACCATAGTGAGAAGCTAACGGCTAATGCTGCGCGTGCTTCGCGATAATAGCTCCGTGCTGAAACGTGCCCAGGAAATTTTGTTCCGCAAAGCATATATTAACGTTCAATGAGTGAAAAAATAACCGAAACGGTACGGAGGTGGACCGAACCGAACGTGCTGTACCGAAACGGTTTGGTAAACCCATTACAATCGTTACATGCCTAATGGTCAGGATTTCCATCGCCAGCTTTCTGCGCGCCTGGACTAGGTAAACAACAGGAGTTGTCAGCCGGTGTTGATCACTTCTCGTCCCAGAGAGGCTGTTTGATGGGGATTTTAAACCCCTGTTACCTTAATAAAAACCACACAAGATAAACAAGAGAACAGTGTTAAAACAGACAAACAACTTTGCAAAGGGGAAGGCTTTTTAATGTCTTTTGAAACTTAGTTTGGTCTCAAATACATTGTCCAGCACAATTCCGAATTGTACTGGACATGACAAGCTATTTAAACAAGAAGGAGGTGGAGTTGACAAGTTCTGACGTCTTACAGATAAAACAAACAAGTCATGGTTCTGATCCAACAAGAACATCTAATCCAAACATTGTCAAGGCTAGAAGACTGTCTTTTCTGTATCAAGGAGAAAAGCAAACAAACATGTTTGTACTATCAAATATAAGTGTTTAAAGGGAACAGAGAATATTTGATATAAGTGAGCTGGGTTATAATTATTGGGTCAGAGTAATTAGTTTTAGATGATAAATATTGAACATCTCCATCATTCCATCCTCTTTATCATATATAAACTGATCATTATCAATTATGTGAGTGGTATAAAAACCAACCCCGAGGCCTAATTTGAATTAGGGGAAAAAAACACATACCGACCGTCCTGTTGCCCCTACAGTAACGTCCTGACAACTCAGGATCACCTTTTTAGGATGGTTTGAGAGATATAAAGTTTTGGAGAACTCTGTAGCGTTGATTGTCATATTTCATGACTTATTTCAATGTTTGAGAGAAATAAAGATTTGAGGAGAATTTTACAGTGAGTATGGTCTCATTTCATGGCTTATGTCAAAGTTTTAAAAGGAATAATATATTTAGCAGGGATTAGTCTATATAATCACAAAAACCAAAGGTTTTTCCAAAGAAATAGAACTTTTGAGAAGAAACACACACACACACACACACACACACACATTTGTGTTAAACAAATAAAATAAATAAGCTATTTAATTTGTTTTAAAATAAAAAGAACCAATCTAATTTGTCTTAACCAAATAAAAAGAACCAATCTAATTTGTTTTAACCAAAAAGGAACCAATCTAATTTGTTTTAACCAAATAAAAAGAACCAATCTAATTTGTTGTGTTAAACAATTAAATGGAACGTATACACTTTCAAAGATGTGGGAAATAATTCTCAAACACACAATAAAATAGCCCTTTATGGGCACAAAAATAAAATAAGCTTTCAGTTTGTTTGAAACTTCTTTGGTATTAACTATTGTCCAGGAAAGCGAAAACAACCGGTTTGAACTTAAAAAATGAAATAGATCAAACATTCTTCTTCACAGCATCCATCTTCTTCTGGTGTAGGAGTGTAAGGGTAAGTTCAGCGTCTGCCCAGTGGAGGGAGTGTCCCGTTTTCAGAACAAGTTCTTCCTGTTCCTGGGGAATTTGTTTGTGGCATAAATTCATTTCATCTGAGGGAGTTTTTATTTAAAGTCCAGTTTTTCTTCTTGGGGAGAGCTTTTCTTTAGTCCAGTTTTTCTTCTTGGGGAGAGCTTTTGTGCGCCCCGTGGACGGAGGGCATCAGGCAGTTTGATGGGCATCATTCACTTCTTCAGACAGTGGTTTCATGTAGTCTTGTCCAGCTACCTGTTCCTGGGTGTTTAGTCCATTCAGGCATGGGTGATGAATTGCGGGCATAGTAGCAGGTCGTAAACTTGAATTGTGGGTGGCATGGGGTAGTCAGGTCACTTGTCCTAACAAAGTGAGGAGCTTTGCTCTGACCAGATCGATCTCAAAATCTGGCTTAGCGATTGTTCCAAACTTCTTTTTCAGGGGAGCATCGGTCTCAGTTGTAGCATCTGTTGCTCTTTCTCTCGAGAAGACGACTCGTTCTTTCCACCATCTGTTGGGGTCCTGTTCACCCTTGTTTCCAGCCATCTCTAGCAGGATAGTCTGAGGCGGGATTCACTTCTGGCATCACTGGCAACTCCTCCTGAAGGAGTTCCGGAAATCCGTAGTCTTTTGAGAGAAGAACTGGACACCAAAAAACTTGCAAATTGTTAAATAAAACTTCAAGGCTAACTTGGATCTCATGAGCCAATTGTGGTTTGGGGAAGGTCTAACTGTGGGTAATTTCTTAGTGAGTTAAATCTGTTAACTTAAACTAAATTCTGTAATTGGCTATAATAATAATTGTTTCCCTATTCAAAAAGGGGGACCGTAGGGTGTGTTCCAACTATAGAGGGATCACACTCTTAAGCCTCCCTGGTAAGGTCTATTCAGGGGTTCTGGAGAGGAGGGTCCGTCGGATAGTCGAACCTCGGATTCAGGAGGAGCAGTGTGGTTTTCGTCCTGGTCGTGGAACACTAGACCAGCTCTACACCCTCAACAGGGTCCTGGAGGGTGCGTGGGAGTTTGCCCAACCAGTTTACATGTGCTTTGTAGACTTGGAAAAGGCATTCGACCGCGTCCCTCGGGGGGTTCTGTGGCGGGTACTCCGGGAGTATGGGGTACCAGGCCCATTGATATGGGCTGTTAGGTCCCTGTACGACCGGTGTCAGAGCTTGGTCCGCATTGCCGGCAGTAAGTCAGGCTCGTTTCCGGTGAGAGTTGGACTCCGCCAAGGTTGCCCTTTGTCACCGATTCTGTTTATAACTTTTATGGACAGAATTTCTAGGCGCAGCCAAGGTGTTGAGAGGATCCGTTTTGGTGGCCTTAGAATCGCTTCTCTGTTTTTTGCAGATGATGTGGTCCTATTGGCTTCATCAGCTCGTGATCTACAGCTTTCGCTGGAGCGGTTTGCAGCTGAATGTGATGCGGCCGGGATGAGGATCAGTTCCTCCAAATCCGAGGCCATGGTCTTGAGCCGGAAAAGGGTAGCGTGCCCTCTCCGGGTCGGGGAGGAGGTCCTTACCCAAGTGGAGGAGTTTAAGTATCTCGGGATCTTGTTCACGAATGAGGGAAAACTGGAGCGTGAGATCGATAGGCGGATAGGTGCAGCGTCCGCAGTGAAGCGGGCGCTGTACCGGTCTGTCGTGGTGAAGAGAGAGCTGAGTCAAAAGGCAAAGCTCTCAATTTACCGATCGATCTACGTTCCCACCCTCATCTATGGTCATGAGCTTTGGGTTATGACCGAAAGAACAAGATCTCGGATACAAGCGGCTGAAATGAGTTTTCTCCGCAGGGTGTCTGGACTCTCCCTTAGAGATAGGGTGAGAAGCTCAGTCATCCGGGAGGGACTCGGAGTAGAGCCGCTGCTTCTCCACATCGAGAGGAGCCAGTTGAGGTGGCTCGGGCATCTGGTTAGGATGCCTCCTGGACGCCTCCCTGGTGAGGTGTTCCGGGCATGTCCCACCGGGAGGAGACCCAGAGGAAGACCCAGGATACGCTGGAGGGACTATGTTTCTCGGCTGGCCTGGGAACGCCTTGGGATTCCCCCAGAGGAGCTGCTCCAAGTGGCTGGGGAGAGGGAAGTCTGGGCCTCCCTACTTAGGCTGCTACCCCCGCGACCCGACCCCGGATAAGCGGAAGAAAATGGATGGATGGATGGATGGATGGAATAATTGTTTCTTTAAACTTAAAATAAAGTTCCATTCTTACTATCTAAAACATTTGTATTTAATGGCAAAAAACAACAACAACAAATGATTTCATTCTTCAGTGAAAATGAGTAATCACTCACTTTTATTTGGGGTTAGTCTTTAATTAGTAACTTTTTTAATTAGTATGATCATTGTAAGGGAGTAGCAGGAGACGTTTTATACTTACTTAAAAAATACTTTACCTTTTTCATAGTCTGTAGAAAAAGTCTAAACATACGTGCAACAAAATAGAAAAGTACAAATAACATACATACATACAGACAGACATACAGACATATAGACATACATCCAGACATACAGACATATATATACAGACATATAGACATATAGACATATATACAGACATACAGTATATACAGACATACAACGCTGTAATAATAAAGAATTTACAATACAAACATGTGGTTCATAAGCTTAAAATAAGTCCAGTCAGAGTCAGAGTCAGTCGTGTTTTAAAAAATATAGAACCACCACATTTCAAGTCAGCCTTTCAAATCAACCTTTTGAATAGATCCAAACTCCAGGGCATCCCCCATCTTTTTTCTTTTTGGATCTGTTAAAAATAAATACCTGTTTATTAAATGACATACACAGTACCTGTTTATTAAACACCATATACAAAAGCAATGTGGTTTGTAGGTTTATCTAATTTATCCTACAGTACAACGTGCCAATTTTTCATTCTTCTTAAATTATTCTTTAAATGGCTATGCTGTTGAATATAAAAATCTAAGAAGTTATTTTTGTATAACTGATGATCTAATCAATGTATGAGCTGTTTCCCTTTATGAGCCATTATCAGTGTTATTAGTGATTTATTCTTTATTATTATAGTTATTTCTAGGGACACTTTCTAATATTCCCTTATTACATTATCATATATTGCCACTGAGTGTCAGGCAGGCTCCCTCACTCACAGTCTTTAAGTCTCGATTAAAAACCCACTTTTATTCTCTCGCCTTTAACATGATGTGATTTGTTTTGATCCTCTGCAATATACACTGTTCACTATTTTAGTTAGTTTCTGTTGCTATTTCTATCTATATTTTGTTTTTTGTTTTCCTGTTTGCTTTGCCTGTTTGTTTCTATTGTACAGCACTTTGGTTGGCCTTGCGTCTGTTTAAGGGCTCTATAAATAAAGTGGTATGGTATAAACAATCTAAGATTTGAAAGCATAAAGCTATAAAAATTGTTCTAACAATGTCTTAACCAATTCCTTTTGTGGCAAACCAGACCAATCAAAATGCACTCGTCAAGGACAATTGCTATCCTTTCTTCAGCTCCACAAAACATTGTATGAATGTTTGTGGAGACACAAATTTAATCTGCAAAAACAAAAAATATAAACATTAACTTGTTTCAGGGTTATGAGCTGGGATCATTATCCCTGTATCATCACGGAGTCACAGGAAGCGGAAAAATAAGTCGTCAGACCCACATAAGTACAATATAAACTACAAATTTTGTGGCCTTGCTCTAGCAGGCCATATGAGCATGTGTTTCATTTAAAAAAAATAATCATAGCAGACTGCAGTTTTGAAATACGATACCAAGATTATTGACAGATCCTCACAGATCCATACGGGGGCATGACCTTTTGCTGGACAGTTGGCGTGGGTGACTTCAGGACCTGTTCTCATTTTCTTGTTGGAGAACGTGTTCAGACCACTCTTGTTACAGCATCCAGTGACCGCATATTCTGGCCATGTGTGTTTGATGACCTTGTTCTGATAGTTCTTTGACAAAATCTTTGCCTTTGCTTTACTGACAGTCTCTTATCTTATCTTTGTGGACAGCCTTTGCTCGGATAAAAGTCCAATGCACGTGCACTGCCCTCGTTCAGTGCCATTGTTTTTTAAGCCCCTCGAATGTTTATTTTGAGCAGGGCAGCCTGGGAGTCCAGCCTTGGTGTTCTCGGTGAAGTCATAGTGAGCCAGTTCTGGACATGCCCTTAATATTAAATCTGATCCGATCCAATCAATAACCACAGTAGCTGTAATTCAAAAAATCAGACGTTACATGTGTTTTTGACATGGACCTATCTTAATGTACTACTAACTATGTGTTCTACAAAGTGCTGGTGAAGATTCTCAGTCATCCAGGACATGAATTGAACGCCTTTTTGATTGTTCTACAAAGTGTCATGAGATCCATCAGACTTACGCTTCCCGCTCCACAAACATCGTGAGGTTGCTTCTAAGAAAAAAATGAGAAAATAGAAAAATGTAAAAATCCTTAACAAACCAGGTTCAAAGTAATCATGTTATTATGTTCTATAAGCATTTACCTTGAATAAAGTCACCTCTGTAATTTTGGTTTGCACAATGGAATTTTAAAATGTTCATTTACATAAAAGTGAATTTTCAACAGAGACATCCTTTTAATCTGATCTGCATAACAGATCTAACAGATCTAAGATCATTAATTTACGTATGAGTAAAATCGTCAATTTAACCTGAAACCAGAAATATTGTAGCCCAATTATATTTCAGAAAATATCATGCACTGTTTTCTAGGACCACCTTGATAGCATAAATGATAATTAGCCAATTCATTGAGTTTTCAAGATCCGTCCTCTCTTCGGATTTATTTGTGTACTGTTTTTAATTTTTTATGTTAAAACGGTACCGTGGGATGCTCTCATATGTTGTCAATTTATTGAAATTATTAAGATAAGTCCTCACTTACCACTTTTCAGTGGTTCACTTATCAAAAGTCAAAGCATGGGCTGGGTGATTTTGCCCTGTGGTTTCAAGTTTCAATGTTTAAAGTCCAATTCCCACTTATTACAAACTGAGATTCAAATTATGTCCTAAATAGAAAAGTATTGATTAAAATAAAAATGTGCATTCAGTCAAGGCGTGTCTGTGAGTGCTACGGTACTTCCCGTTTTAATATTCCAAATTATTATTATTACTGTATACACAACCCCAATCTGTTTGAATAAAAACAACCCTTATTACTGCTGTCAAAGCTTATGCATTGCATGGTCAAACGATATGTTATTCTAATTCCCTTTCATATTTACCAGACCTCTTTTTGCCTTTAATGGTCATAATTTATGCGAAACAACACCAAAATTAGGTTTTAACAGTGTAATGTGTCGAGTTGGCTTGATTCTTGTGCGTATTCAACCTACTAGCTGAAAGTTACTTCTAATATAGCATTTTTATTATTGGGAAGAGTGTGTTCTTTAACCTATTCAGAATCAAAGATATTAATAACATCTCATTAACATCAACGGGTATCTACATTATATAACTCTTAAAAGGAAACAGCTCTTAAAATCTACCTAACTGTGAAACAACTTTTTTTAAATCTATAAAACATCATGTATGCAAAAATCATTTTAAAATGATGAATTTAAACTGAGCGTTTCAACTTACAATCTAGTCAAAATTCTATTTGACAAGAATACTTTTTTATTCTTTATAAGTGTCAAAGTTTTATCAATTTAGTTAAACTTTTAAAAGACAGAATTTACTGGCAAGTCTAAAAATAAATTTCTGCTAATTTTGGACTTGTTATCCAAAAATGTCTAAACTTAATTTTGATCTGATTATGGTTGTTAATTCAAATTAACAAGCTTATTATAAAAGTTTAAATAGTCAATAATTGTATTCAATGCAGTATACCGGAAATACTTTCTCTACTTCCCATTTATTTTGCATTAAATCCAAATATATTCCGTGTTCATCAACATCCTATGCGACTGCTATAAAACATCCAGTTCCTCTCAACTTCACCTCGCAGTAACAACGTCAGACTCTTCTTACTCATAATCTGATAACATGAAGTGAATCTCTCTGGATGATCAGGATAAAACTGTTTTTGTTTCATGAATGTTACTTTTCTGTTCCCCTCAGATAATAACAGGTGTCTGTGAGCATAGTTGCCAAGTCTGATTATTACAAGCTACAGGTATTCCCCGATTTACGAGCGAGATCCGTTACAACGAGGCGCTCGTAAACCGGAAATCTCGTAATTTGGAACGGTTGCCATGTCTCTCGTAAGTCCGGAATTTCGCTCGTAAATTGGAACGGTTTCGCTAGCGCGACTACAAACACTCGTTTTTCATCAAAAAACTGCTTATGAGTGCATAAAAATGATCGGAAACGTGTGTCCATATGTTTAGCTAACTAACTGTGGTGAAAAAACACATGAAAACTCAGTATTTTTTGCGTTTTTTCCAAAAATTCGCCAGCTCGTAAGTCTGGAACCTCGCAGATCAGAGCGCTCGTAATTCGGGGACTACCTGTACTTTGGACTTTTTATTTTCTGTAGTCGTTTATTGTGGTTACTTGGGCTTACTTTGAATGTAAAGTCGCTTATTTGGGCTTGTTATTCTTTATTCTTTTTCTAGAGTGACAAGACCACGCTAAAATAAGCTGTTCAATTTTTAGGTTATTTTTCAATTTGTGCACATCCTTTATGATTATCTGTTGTTGTCGTTGTCAATTGTTCTCATCACTCTTCGTTTAAAATTCGGGTCTCTCCTGTAAATGAGTCCCAGACGCTCAATGGGATTAATTAGTATAAACATGCAAAATGCATGTTTATTTTATAGAGTGGATATGTTCTTCAAAGTGTTTAGCATAATTTTGCTGTTTGTATGTAACGCCATAACAAATGTATGTTTATACTAAAAACGGCATTCGTTTTACGCAATGGGGTGGGTTGCCAGTTGGGCTTGTTTTGGGCTTGTTTGCGGCTGGTCGCTTGTTTCTGTCGCGAGATCTGGCAACATTGTTCAAAGTTCTCAATGACGACAAGGCCTCCTTCTCAGGCCTTTTCTACGGAGCTATTTCGATAAAAATTGGTAAGCGGATTCTCAGCTTCTTTTTGCAGAGAAAACACAATTTTGAAACGTTTGGTTTCACAGCATAACGGCATTTGCACGGTTTCTTTGGACGGACGAAGCTTTTAGCTGGCGGCTTCTGTTAGCATTGGCTTAGCTTCCATTCCGATAAAAAACGTAATTTTTGGATGATTTAAAATCGGATCTTTCGCCGTTAGATTTTCATTATAAAAACGCGAATCTGTCCGCTTGGTTTAGCGAAACAATTTGGAGTTTTTGTCGTATAAATTTCATAAAATCTGTCCGCTCGTGGTAGCCTGAAGCCCACTGTTAAAACGTCCGATTTTAACGTTGTTAAGCCTTTAAAACCTAAAATAATTGGACTAGAATTTTATAAACAAGATTGATCAAATTCTAACGTCTTTGTGTAGCATTCGGCTACATTCTTGATTTAAAAAAAGTATTTAAATATTTATTTTATATTTAACCATAAGTTTTTAGTTCCTGTATATATATCAGAGATGATTATGTAACCTTTTATAATTTTTCTTAATAGCAGGAAAAATACAATGGTAAATATTTGCAATCAATCCTTTCTCAGACACGTTTTATATGGAATGCCGAATAAGAATGTAATAATTTGTATTTATGTGTCCTCAGATCCACCGAGAATTCTTCAAGCAAGTCAATCAAATTTCTTGGTTTGTAAAATTATTTAAATAAAAATCTACTTCTTAACTAGCAACTTTAGTTCTTGTGCCATTCTTTTTTTTGTTTTCATTAGTACTCTCTGCTTCTCTGTTAGCACAGTTACTTTTCTTGTAAGTAAATACAGTATAAATCTTCACACAGACGGGGGAAGGAGGGGTGGGTGGAGAGGGTGAGGAGGGTGGATGGTGGGGGAGGAGGGAGGTGGGGGAGGAGGGGAAGGTTGTTAGTTTCTGCTCTGAAACTAAGTATTTTATAATGAAGGATAAAACAGCTGAAACTGTTTGTGTTTTGTCACTTAGCAAAATAACTCATGATCCACTAAATTATTTTTTGTAAACCTTCAAAAGTAATGAATGGTTGGACATCTACAATTAATTAACTTGTGTAGCAAACCCAATTCGAGTTTGCCTTTGCCAAGCTATCTGGGGGAGGTGCAGACGCAGCTGCACCCATCTCAAGGGTATGAGCAGAACTACAAGTACTGTTTTAAAAATAAAATAAAAACTTATCAGATGCTTTACCTCTCTGATTCATTCAGCCATTATTTTCTACTGACTAAAGGTCTATCTATCTCTTTTTTGCCTTTAGACAGACAACCTTTTGTGTACAGTATTTGTTAATACATGTGAGCAAATGAATATCAAACTGGAAAACCTTTTAGATCAAGTCACACCTAACTTCCAAAATAGCAACTTCTCAAACACAAAAACAAGGTACCATACTCACATTCACTCTGAGCAGTCAAAACCAAAAACAATTACAGTCAGACACAGAAAGCTGCTGCAAGCAGGTTCAGCACGGGTGGAGGGGTGGGAGAAAGGCCCACAGATAACAGACCAGGAGCCACTGCCTACACACACACACACACACACAGGTTTGTCAATGTGGTTTAGCCGGACTTTTTCGCCAAACCCGCCCGAAGGTGTAATACGGGGTCTACCCCTTCCCGAGGTCCTAGCGACCTGGGACCAAGCTCAGAGCACTCTAAAAATTTTGAAAAAAATTTGGGTCACTTTAGCTTTCCGATAGGAGCTTCACAGCACGTTTTACCACCCAGACTCCAGTGTGGTTTACAAGGACGTCAAAAAATGTGGTTTATGAGGACAAACATGCATTATGGGGTCTTTAAAGGGACATTTAAACTCCGCCTACTTAACATAAAATTAACATAAAACACACAAATGTGACAGGACACTGCATTAGGAGAACTATTTTTTGAACTGCTTTTATTAAACAAATTATGCACATACTTTATTTACATTCACTAAAAAAACTTCAATAACAAAATCTTCAAATGTTTAAAATAAAATAAAACTTAAATGTTTCAAATAAAAAAATTAAAACTTAAATTCTGGTGACATATTTACATTATTATAAAACATATCAACATTTACATATTTCTAAAACAAATTTTTACTTTTTCTGCAGGGTTAATCACAACACAATGTAAAGTACAGGTGATCCCCGACTTACGAGCGATGAAAGACTTCTGAGATGACATATTTACATATTATAAAACATTAACATTATAAACCTGAACATATTTCTAAAACAAAATTTACTTTATTTACAAGGTTCATCACAACACACTGTAAAGTACAGGTGATCCCCGACTTACGAGCGACGAAAGACTTCCTCAGTCTGAGATGCTGTATTCAGCTCAGTCTTATAAAGACTTCCTCAGTCTGAGGTGCTACATTCAGCTCAGTCTCATAAATAGCACCCTCTCAAAGTGGATCAAACAGTTTGCTGATGACAGCCAAAACCAGCTGCTCATATGATCACATGATTAGGCTGATGGTCCTCATTGATCATGTGAGCAACTGGTTTTGGCTGTCATCAGGAAGTCTTTATTTATAAGACTGAGCTGAATGCATCTCAGACTGAGGAAGTCTTTCGGATGAAAGACTTCCTTAGTCTGAGATGCTGTATTCAGCTCAGTCTTATAAATAAAGACTTTATGATGACAGCCAAAACCAGTTGCTCACATGATCAAGGAGGACCATCAGCCTAAACATTGCCCATTTGCTACATCCATTCATTATCTTTACCCGTTTCTTCCATTTTGGGTCACGGGGGTCGCCGGTGCACATATCCAACAATCACAAGGACAAGTCTCCAGTCCATCACAGGGACACGTGGACAAGTCACCAGTCCATCACAGGGACACCTGGAAAGGTCTCCAGTCCATCACAGGGACAGCTGGACAAGCCACCAGTACATCACAGGGACACGTGGACAAGTCTCTAGTCCATCACAGGGACACGTGGACAAGTTTCCAGTCCATCACATGGACACCTGCACAAGTCTCCAGTTCATCACAGGGACATATGGACAAGTCTCCAGTCCATGACAAGGACATATGGACAAGTCTCCAGTCTATCACAGGGACACGGGAACGTCTCCAGTCCATCATAGGACACATGGACAGGTCTCCAGTCCATCACAGGGATACATGGACAAGTCTCCAGTCCATCACAGGGACACGTGGACAAGTCTCCAGTCCATCACAAGGACATATGGACAAGTCTCCAGTCCATCACAGGGACACGTGGACAAGTCTCCAGTCCATCACAAGGACATATGGACAAGTCTCCAGTCCATCACAAGGACATATGGACAAGTCTCCAGTCCATCACAGGGACATGTGGACAAGTCTCCAGTCCATCACAAGGACATATGGACAAGTCTCCAGTCCATCACAAGGACATATGGACAAGTCTCCAGTCCATCACAAGGACATATGGACAAGTCTCCAGTCTATCACAGGGACACGTGAACGTCTCCAGTCCATCACAGGACACATGGACAGGTCTCCAGTCCATCACAGGGACACATGGACAAGTCTCCAGTCCATCACAGGGACACGTGGACAAGTCTCCAGTCCATCACAGGGACACATTTACAAGTCACCAGTCCATCACAGGGACACGTGGATAAGTCTCTAGTCCATCACAGGGACACATTTACAAGTTTCCAGTCCATCACAGGGACACGTGGACAAGTCTTCAGTCCATCACAAGGACATATGGACAAGTCTCCAGCCAGTCTATCACAGGGACACGTGAATGTCTCCAGTCCATCACAGGGACACATGGACAGCTCTCCAGTCTATCACAGGGACACATGGAAAAGTCTCCAGTCCATCACAGGGACACCTGGACAGGTCTCCAGTCCATCACAGGGACACATGGACAAGTCTCCAGTCCATCACAGGGACACGTGGACAAGTCTCCAGTCCATCACAGGGACACATTTACAAGTCACCAGTCCATCACAGGGACACGTGGATAAGTCTCTAGTCCATCACAGGGACACATTTACAAGTTTCCAGTCCATCACAGGGACACGTGGACAAGTCTCCAGTCCATCACAAGGACATATGGACAAGTCTCCAGCCAGTCTATCACAGGGACACGTGAATGTCTCCAGTCCATCACAGGGACACATGGACAGCTCTCCATTCTATCACAGGGACACATGGAAAAGTCTCCAGTCCATCACAGGGACACCTGGACAGGTCTCCAGTATGTCACAAGGACACGTGGACAAGTCACCAGTCCATCACAGGGACACCTACACAAGTCACCAGTCCATCACAGGGACACCTGGACAGGTCTCCAGTCCATCACAGGGACACATGGACAAGTCGCCAGTCCATCACACGGACACCTGGACAAGTCACCAGTCCATCACAGGGACACGTGGACAAGTCTCCAGTCTATCACAGGGACATCTGGACATGTCACCAGTCCATCACAGGGACATCTGGACATGTCACCAGTCCATCACAGGGACACCTGCACAAGTCTCCAATCCATCACAGGGATATCTAAAACCTTTCAGCCTCTTTCCCAATGATTTTAACCCGAGTGAAATGGCTGTAGAGCTTCTGTTCAACCGTTGACAAACCCATGGCATCATCTTCATGGAGCTTGGTGGTGTCACGCTCCATAAAACTTTGTAGGTGCATCTTTGAAACCTCTCCTGCTCGTCTACAATTGAACACAATGACCTGTGCAAGTGTAACTTTTACAAGTTCTGCATAAGTCTGGGGGCTGGCATCATCTTTCAAGGTGCTAAATGCATTTTCTCCTGATTTATTCAGATGCTGATGCAGAAGCTTAAAATCTTCAGTGAATGATAATGTTAATGGCCTTATTGTACTTGGCATGATTTATAGTGCTCCAGCCACTATTAGACACCATCTCTGACCATTCCTCGGTCCGAGGTGCTGCATTCAGCTCAGTCTCATAAATAGCACCCTCTCACAATGGATCAACCAGTTTGCTGATGACAGCCAAAACCAACTGCTCACATGATCAAGAAGGACCTGCAAACTGGTTGATCCACTGTGAGAGGGTGCTATTTATGAGACAGAGCTGAATGCAGCATCTCAGACGGAGGAAGTCTTTCGGATGAAAGACGAAACATTTCTATTTTTTTGTTTTGTTTTGGAATGTCCAGAGGACCAGACTTGTTTTTTTAGATACAGTAACACATCTATAAGTTTTGTTTCCGTTTTTGTCTCATTTCAGTTATTCCCCGGTTTCTCACAAAGTCTCTTATATTTTGAACTGTTCTTTGATCCAACACAGGGCTCTCAACCATCTTACAGTGGCTGCATTCATTCTTACTGGCCAGTTTTCCTTTACTTATGTGCCTTCTGAAATGACGCATTACAGCAGCCACTTCAGCATTCGACCAAGTTCTCTTTGTTACTCTTCTTGGTCCTGGGCTTGAGTTTTTCGCTAGAAAACAAGGAGGAAACAAAAAAATGTATATTTAGTAGTTGGGCAACTCAAAATTCATCAGAACTTTAGACAAAGAATTTATCAGATTACAGGCTGAGGGAAAATCATAAAAATCAACATTAACATTTTATTTTGTTACATGTTTTACCCATGATACATAAATACATTGGACCAAATGGTGTCAATGTGACGGACTAAAAATCTTAGAGTTTAAAAGGAAAATACAAAGAAATTAGTAACAACTAAAGACTTTTCATCCATGTTTTCTTTCTGCTTCTACCTTCTTCAAGGTTCACCACAGTATGCATGAAGTCAACATTAGTTCTAAAACGGCTGTTATTTTAGAACTAATGTTAACTTCATGTATCAATGCCTATCGTAGATGATGGTCATTGATAGGCTATTATGAGGTTTCACTTTTTTAACTAAAATGTGGATTTTACATAAATGTAGACTTTATTTTACTTACTTTTTGACTATCATTCATAATCATTGTAGTCAACAACTTGTTCTCATGTATCTTGGCAGCTTTTGAGTTTTAAAAATTGTGAAAAAAATGGAAAGATTGAAACAAATGACTATTGTTTTACAACAGATGTCCTACTTGATGCAACCTGGGCTTGAACCTGCCACCTCAGGACTATGAGACCATGGCAATGACCACCGAGCTACCTCATCCACCCCCGCCATGCATATAAATATGTTTTTGGATTTTTTTGTCTTCCATCTCTATGTATAGTATTTTGACTTTATGCTCTTCCTCATTAAACTCTGCCTTACCTTTAGTTGAAGGGACAGCTTCATCCATTTTGGATGATGACACTTCTAGAAAACATAACACAAAAGTTTAAAAAAAAATCCTGATACATGCTTAATAATCCAGGTACAAAAAAATTACAAGGTTAAGTCAGGTCCTTATTCTTATTTACTGAATAATTCGTCCAGAGGACCGGACTTAACCTCGTTGTTTTGTTTTATTTTTTGAATGTCCAGAGGACCAGACTTAGCTTTTTTTTAAATATTTTTCTAACTGGATTATTAAGCATGCATCAGGGTACTCGTTTAAAAAAGTTTTGTCATGGGAACGTATGAAATTTGGGTTGAAATAACGTACCATCATCATTATTGTCATGGATGTCATCAGTTGTTGTAGAGTTTGTTGCAGCTTCCACAGGCTGGTCAAGCGTCTCCTCAGGCATTTCTTCGCACTCTTCTGATGGGACTTGTACTGGGACTTGTACTTCATCATTGTCATCTGATTCATTCTCACTTTCCATCTCTTCAGCATCACTTAATTGAATTTCATCTGAGAAAATTCCATTTTAAAATTCAAATTCATTAATTCATTCAACCTTTAATTATACAGGTTAATCACACTGAGCCTTACGGACTGATTTGCAATAGAGACTTGAATTTAACAGAGTGATGACAATAGTGGACTACAAAGAACCTTAAAGGATTTGTACAAATTGAAAAATTTAAATATACATCAGTGTTTCCCCTAGTTAACTTGCCATGGCGGGGTGCTCATCTCATCCATGATTTTTCTTGATGGGTAGGGACGGAGACATGTTTGAGCAAATCTTATACAACAGTTTTTGAGCAGGGGTGGGGGGAGGGTGCATTCAGCATGAGGGAAGAGGCATCTTTAACTTTTTAGCTAGGGAGCCTGTATTTCATACTGCTACCTTAGTGCTATATCAGTGCCGGGTGGGAGTGGGAGGGGGGCAAGTTCACTTTGGTAGGCGGGGCGCTCAGTTCTGTTGACGTGGTGGGGCAGCACCCTGCTTCTATAATGGTAGGGGAAACACTGTACATTAACTCAAAAGGAAAGCATGTCCTAATTTTTGACTAAAAACATTAAAAACTGGACAATCAGTTTTCTAGTATATTCAAAAAAAGTTGTGACTCTAAACAAATTGTGAATAAAAACTGAATGCAATGATGTGGAGATGGCAAATGTCAATATTTTATTGGTAATGGAACATAGATGATAGATCAAAAGTTTAATCTGAGTAAATGTAACATTTTAAAGAAAAAATGTTGATTCAAAATTTCACATTGTCAATAAATCCCTAAAAAGTGGGGACAAGTAGCAATAAGTGGGTGGAAAAAGGAAATTGAGCTTATAACGAACAGCTGGAAGACCAATTAACACTAATTAGGTAAATTGACAACATGACTGGGTATAAATAGAGCTTCTCAAAGTGTCAGTGTCTCTCAGAAGCCAAGATGGTAAGAGGAACACCAATTCCACCATTGTTGCGCAAAAAGATTGTGCAGCAATACCAGAATGGTGTTACCAGCATAAAATAGCAAAGACTTTTAAGTTATCATCATCAACCATGCATAACATCATCAAAAGATTCAGATAATCTGGAACAATCGCTTTGCGTAAGGGTCAAGGCCGTAAATCTCTACTGGATGCTCGTGATCTCCGGGCACTTAAACGTCACTGCACCTCAAACAGGAATGCTACTGTCAAGGAAATAACAGAATGGGCTCAGAAATACTTCCAGAAAGCATTGTCAGTGAACACAGTCCACCGTGCCATCCGCCATTGCCAGCCAAAACTCTACAGTGCAAAAGGAAGCCATTTCTAAGCAAGCTCCACAAGCTCAGACGTTTGCACTGGGCCAGGGGTCATCTAAAATGGAGTGCGGCAAAATGGAAAACAGTTCTGTGGTCAGATGAGTCACAATTTGAAGTTCTTTATGGAACACTTGGATGCCATGTCATCCGGACCAGAGAGGACAAGGATAGCCCAAGTTGTTATCAATGCTCCGTTCAGAAGCCTGCATCACGGATGGTATGGGGTTGCATGAGCGCTTGTGGCATGGGCAGCTTACATGTCTGGAAAGGCACCATTAATGCAGAGAACTATGTTCAGGTTCTAGAACAGGGATCTGCAACCTTTATGATCAAAAGAGCCATTTCTGCCCCTTTGTTCACTAAGGCCCTGTTTACACGGACACTGTGTGGGGGAAACGCAACTTTTGGGTATGTTAATTAGGTTGAAAGTTTTGCGTTGACATGGGCGAATTCTGTGGATACGACTCTCTCCCCCCACCCCCCGTACTCATGAATTTACTGTAGTTACCATGCTGGGCCTGTAGATGGCGCTGTGATCTTTGGAACCTTCACTACTGCGCATGCGCCACTGCTGCCTGAGGTAAACAGAGCAGACGAGGCAGCCTGTTTTCCTCTCTGGCTAAAAGTTCAGCTACTACAAGTTGTTGTCAACAAGTTAACAACAAGTTAAAGCTGGAATTTGGATAAGAGTCAACAGATTTGACACCAAGTGGGGCCGCTTCATCTGCACACCAGTTGCTGACTGGACCGGAACCGAGTCAACATGTCTGACTTTACTCCGTGAGAATCAGCTGATTTACAGCAGCGCTACAAGGTAAACCATGTTCTTAATAATGTTTCCTTGTGTTTAGTTCGATCACAGAACAACCAACTGAGGTTTTATTTTTATTTTTTTCCTGCGAGGTCGAAGCTGTTCCACGAAGCGGACCGGCGGTTCGGATGTGGGTCCAGTGGGATGAAAACAACAGAGTCCAGTTCATTAAAGTTCGATTAACGTGTTTTAAAAAGTGTTCAATTTAATTCTCAGTGTTTGTGACATGAGTTTGTGGTGTTGAATAAATAAATAAATTAAAAATCAACCTGGTGTCTTCATTTTCAACATGCAGCATGTTAGGCATGACGTAACGAGTCCAGATAGCTTCATTTAGCTCAGATAAATTTAAATATCTCCCACGCTAACATAAATACTGTTTATTATTGTTAAACTGTTAATATATAGCACATTTAGTATGTTATAGTGCAGCGTGACACGTGAAATGTCCGACTGCCTCGTTAACAGACAACTGGATCCAGGCAGCTGGCTCTCTTCCAACACAGATGCAGGTAAGGTGTAGAATAATTAAATATGAGAATCAAAATATATTCCATCAGCTATAGTTCAGAAAGTGGTGCGTGTGTCCACTGTCCAGTCCACCGCCATTGTTAAAATGCCGGCTGTCTGCGCGTGCGTGCTGCGTGCATGTGTTCAAACAAAAGCTCCGTGGGAGATGTTTACATTATCAACGGGGGGTCAGCGAAAAAGTTCCACCTTGAGAGCAGGGTCAGAAAAGTATCGGTGTCATCGAGGGGGGCCAGCAGCGTCGTGTAGGCGATAAGCAAAGTCGCAAAGAGAAAGTAGCGGTTACACTCAAAATACGCGCCGTGTAAACTGGCCCTAAATTAAACATTTCCGGAGCCACAATACCTGCTACAACTGGGATTCTCAACTGGTGACACACAGACCACTTTTAAGTTTGTTAGAGGACAATTTTCTGACCGGTAGTTTTCTGGCCATTGTAAAGCTGAAAATATCTAATGATTTGTTGATATTTTTACATTTTAAGATTAAAAAAGACCATATTATCATAAAGAAGGAAAAATAATGTGATCTTTCCCAATTAAAAAATAAAATAATGAACTATGCAGGTCTAGGTAAATTATTTTAATTGTGGAAAAATTAAATATCCTACTTTGAATAAATAAAGTTAACTTATGTTTTACTCCTTCTATTAGTTCTAGTATTCACACATTTGCAAAGGAAATGACAGGAAAAACTGCTAAAACTAGCCCTTTTTGTTGTTATAAGAACAAATAAAATTCAGTTTAAAGTTAGTTTTGATCAAAGCTTGGAAGAGCCACTGCTGAGGGACCAAAGAGCCGCATGTGGCTCCAGAGCCGCAGGTTGCAGACCCCTGTTCTAGAACAACATATGCTCCTATCTAGACGTCATCTCTTTCAGGGAAGACCCTGCATTTTTCAACAAGATAAGGCCAGACCACATTCTGCAGCAATCACAACATCATGGCTACGTAGGAGAAGGATCCGGGTACAGAAATGGCCAGCCTGCAGTCCACATCTTTCACCTATAGAGAACATTTGGTGCATCAAAAAAAGGAAGGTGCGACAAAGAAGACCCAAGATGATAGAAACAGTTAGAGGCCTGTATTAGACATGAATGGGAGAGCATTACTATTTCTAATCTTCAGAAACTGGTCTCCTTTGTCCCCAGACGTCTGTTGAGTGTTG